>PVJC01002331.1:0-80704 GCA_004026665.1 Murina feae | reverse complement strand
AAAAGGAAAGTAAAAATTATGAACAACAAATATATATCAACGAGTGAATCTAAGAATCAAGTGAATAAAAAATCTGATGAACAGAATAAACTGGTGAATAGAATAGAATCAGAGGCATAGAAAGGGAGCGGACTGACAATTTTCGGGGGTTAAGGGTGTTGGGGATGCGTGAAGAGACTGGACAATAATTGTACACCTACGGATGAGGATGGGGTGAGGGGCAAGGACAGAGGTTGGGGTGGGAAATGGGAGGAGGGGAGCTATGGGGGGAAAAAGAGGAACAACTGTAATAATCTGAACAATAAAGATAAATAAAAAAACAATAAAAAATACATTTAAAAAATGTAAAAAAAAAGAGTTGGTTTATTCAAATTAGAATGCAAATGAGGTCCACACCTTAACATTTATTAAGGTTTTCTTAAGTTCAGTCCTCACAGAGTATACTATTTTCAAATTTAGCAATGTAATCACGTTAAATTGACTTTGACTAATAGTTGCTCCAACTTCAAGCTTAGTTAAAATCCTTCAAACACTTATTTAAAGCAACATTTGTAAATTTGATATATCACATATAGTTTTTATAAATTTGATATAAAACTTCTTTTAAAATATATTTTATTTATAAATAAAATATAAGGAGAGGGATAGAGAGCTAGAAACATTGATGAGAGAGAAACATTGATTTAACTGCCTCCTGCACACTCCCCACTAGGGATGTGCCCGCAACCAAGGTGCATGCCCTTGACCGGAATTGAACCTGGGACCCTTCAGTCTGCAGGCCAACGCTCTATCCACTGAGCCAAACCGGTTAGGGCTGATATAAAACTTTTAAAAACTACCTGAGTCATCTTAGCAAACAAGGATTTCTGCAGTTTTTAAAAGACCTCATTAATCTAATAAACTAATAAAAAATTATTACTCTTAAATTCTCAAATCCATTAACACTGTCTTCAAACTTAAAACTTCAACTAAAATCATAAGGCTAAATTATTTAACTACAAATTTTGTTATGATTTTTTAAAAAACAGACCAAATTTCCTTAAATTTTACAAATACTTAAAATATACTAAGTGCACAGATTCCTTCAAACAAAACTACTAATACTGTGCGTTAAATCAGGAGTCAGCAAACTGCAGCCTAAGGGCCAAATGCAGTCTGGTTTGGTACAGACTGTTTCTATACAGACTGAAATAAGAATGTTTTTTAAATTAACGAACTTTAGCTTTTTGTTTCTTTTAATCTTCACCTAAGGATATGTTTTTTGTTTTTGTTTAGAGAGAGAGGAAGAGAGAGAGAGAGAGTGAGAAAGAGAAATATCAATCGGTTGCCTCCCATACGGGGAGCAAATCCACAACCTATCTCCGTGCCCTGACTGGAAATAGAATCTGCAACCTTTCGGTGTGCCGGAGCCAGGGCTATGGACTTCAGTTTTTACAGCAGTTTTAGACTTTCGGCAAAATGGAACAGGAAGTATAGAGTTCCCATATACCCTCTTCCCTCCAACACAGATTCTCCTGTCATGAGCATCTTCCATGAATGTGGTACATTTGTTACAACTAAGGAACCATATTGTATTATTATTATTAACTAAAGTTCATAGTTTACATTAGGGTTCAATCTTTGTATTGCACATTCTCTGGATTTTAACAAATGTATGCCATGTGTCCACCTTTACCTTATCATACAGAGTAGGTTTCATTGCCCTGACAAATCCCTGAGCTCCTCCTTTTCACCCCTCCTCCCTGCCCCACCCCCCATCTGAAGCCCAGACAGCCACGGGCCTTTTCCCTGTTTCTGGGTGTCGTGTATTTGGAATCGTACAGTGTGATTCATGCAGTATGAATTTCAGATCGGCTTCTTTCATTTAGCGGTAAGCATGTGACGTTTCTCCACGTCCTTTTGTGGCTTGATAGCTCATTTCTTTTTATCACTGAATAATATTCCAGTGTATGGATGTAGCAGAGTTTGTTTACCCATTCATCCATCAAAGGACATCTGGCTGCTCCCAAGCTTTGGCAATTATGAATAAAGCTGCTCAGCATTCATGTGCAGATTTCTGTGCAGACGTAAGTGTTCAAGCCGTTTGGGTAAATACCAAGGAGTGAGCTCGCTGAATCATATGGGTCTGTTTAGTTTTGTGAGAAACTGGCAAACTGTCTTCCAAAGTGGCTGCTCCATTTGGCACCCCCGCCAACAATGAGAGGGCCTACTACTGCTCCACATCGTCGCCAGCGGTGGACATTGTCAGTGTTTTGGATGTTCTGTGGGTGTGTAGTGGCATCTTGTTGTCTTAGTTTGCAATCCCTGAGGACATAGGCTGTTGAGCGTCTTCTCATATGCTTCATTACCATCTGCATATCTTCTCTGGGGAGGTGCCTGTTTCAATCTTTTGTCTGTTTTTCTATTGGTCTGTTTGTTTTCTTATTGTTGAGTTTCAAGGGTTCTTCCTCTATTTTGGATAACAGTGCTTTATCTGTGGCTTGTCTTTTTTAGTCTCCTTTTTTTTAAAAAAAAAAAAAGGGGGGGGGGTACATTTTTTTATTGTCTAAAGTTTTACATATGTCTCCTTTTTCCCCAATTGACCCCCCCCCCCAGCCATTCCCACCCCGGGCATGCCCCCACTGCCACAGTGCCTGTGTCCATTGGTTATGCTAATATGCATGCATATAAGTCCTTTGGTTTCTCTCTAAAGGGGCGGGGAGGGAGGTACATTTTTAAATAGCTGAAAAAATCCAAAGAAAAATAGTATCTCATGTCATCTGAAAATTACATAAAATTCAAATACTGGTGTCCATAATGAAGTTTTATTGGAGCACCGCCACGCTCATTCTATATGGCTGCTTTTAAACTACAGCGCCCGGGGTTAAGAAGTTGCGACAGAATGTATGTTACACTCTCAGTGCCTTGCACTGTTGTCCGGATGACATGGTTATAACGACAGCTTCCCACGACCACCAGCACATACCCATCATGCAAAGCAAGAAAGCGGGGCTTCGTGCCAGGCACTTTAAGGCCCAGTGAAGTGTAGATTTTGATCAGAGGGAAGGTAGGGGAAGATGGGGGGAGGGGGAGAGCTCAACCAAAGGACTTGTATGCATGCATATAAGCATAAGCAATGGATATGGACAACAGGGGGTGAGGGTGAGGGCAGGAGTGGGGGGATGAGGGGACATTGGGGGCATAAGGACACATTTGTAATATCTTAATCAATAAAGGGGGGGAGGGGGAAAGGAAAAAAAAACAGATTTTGTTCCTTAGACAGCAAAGCGTTGTGTTTTTCATGCAGTGACGCTCCAGCTGTGCTGAAAGAATACGGCATGCATCATTACCAGGCTGCGCACCATCGTGACAGCCTCGGCTCCCGGGAAAGCAATGACCAGAAAAATTAGACATTTGAAACGCAATATCTCATCACTGCAGAATCTCTTCGCAAAAATGAAAGCAAGGCTGCAATCAAAGTCAGGTTCCCAGCGTCTCGTTTGTCAGCCGAGCGAGGAAAGCCATTTACTGATAACGAATTAATTAAAACATGTTGGTTGCCGCTGAAGAAGGGTGCCCAGAGAACACACAGTTGTGTATTAGTCTTTCTGCAAAAACCACTGCTTGACGAGTTCAGGACCCTGGGAACAGGATCAACAGCCAATGGAACAGCAAGGCACACGATGCCGGGCGGTCTCCCTGCTCTTTGCCTCTGGCGGGGTCCTGATGCTGCCTGGGTATTTATTCAAGGAATCAGTGCTGAGTTTGAAGGGACTGAAGCATCCGCCTTCACGAATGGTCCCATGAGATAACTACAGGACATTTCCACAAAGTGGAGAAAACGCTGATTCAACCCAACCCGAGCTGGAATCTGCTGGGAAGTGTTGTAGCTGAGGACGGTACCCGTGGGTGTGGAGCAGAAGTGCTTAGCTGAACATATTCACAGAAGTGGAGGAAATGTGAGCTCTCTGCAGCTCTAATGACTCGCTGTGTTATTCACCAGAAAAGCGCTTCACAGAAAAGATCCGGATCCATCAGGTGTCACGGAACCAGTACCGTCAGCGGTGGGCTTCATGAGCTCTCGTCATCAGTTCGTGAATTTTTGCCGGAAACAGAAGCTGACTATCCTGACTTGCCTTTCTCGGCAACTGAATGGTTTGTCAGTGGTGAAATTTCCTTGTGTTCATTTGAGCTCAGGGACACAACTGAAATTTTCCTGAACAAGAACCACTCCCTTCCCCCACGAAACTACTACTATAAAACACTGAATAGGGCCCTGGCTGGTGTGGTCAATGGTTAGAGTGTCATCCCACACACCAAAGGGCCTTGGGTTCAATTCCCAGTCAAGGGCACATACCCAGGTTTCAGATTCGATCCCTGGTCTGGGCTCATGCGTGAGGCAACCAATCAATGTTTCTCTCTCTCTCTCTCTCTTGGATATTTCTCTCTTCCTCTCCTTTCCTCTTTGGAATCAATGAAAAATAATGTTCTTGAGTGAGGGTTAAAAAATCCCTCCTAATAAAAGAGTAATATGCAAATTAACCATCACTCCATGACAAATATGGTGGCACCCATAGCAGTGGGGCAGGACGCTGGTGGCATCACCCTGGCAACGTGAGCCCAGCAGGCATTACCTCAGCAACCTGTGAGCAGGTCGCACTGCCCTGGAGCAGGCAAGCACTGCCCTCGGGGCCTGTTCCTGGTTGCCACCGCCAAGACAATCAGGAGCAAAAGAGCAAATGTGAGGGCGGCTCCCCAGGTGGCCCCCAGCGGGGCCTGCTCCCCACTGCCGCCGATTGGGAGCAGGGGAGCAAACATGCAGGGGGGGCCCAGACAGCCCTGCCTGCTCCTCGTTGCCACTGCCACTATGGCAATCGGGAGCAGGGGAGCAAACATGCAGGAGGGTCCCCGGGCAGCCCCTAGTAGGGCCTGCTCCCCATCACCACCCCTGGGCAGCCCCCAGTGGGGCCTGTTCCCCGTTGCCCTGGTGGTGATCAGTGAGCAGGCAAGCGTGGCAGGCAGGCAGCACCCAGCCCTGGCCAGAGCTCAAGGGATAGAACATCATGCAGGTGAGGCCAGGAGCCTGAGAGATCAATACAGAGGAGTGCCTGCTCTGAGCCTCCATGGTGTAGCTGGGGGCAGGCCTCCAGCAGACAGACAGACACACACACACACACACACACACACACGGCAACTGCTCTGAACCTCTGATGTGGCTGGGGCAGGTCCCCAGTGGGGACACACACGCTCACTCACACACACACACACATGGGGTGCCTGCTTCCAGGCTCCGATGTGGCTGGGGGCAGGCCCCCAGTGGGGACACATGCACACACACACATACACACACACACACGGTGCCTGCCAGACTGTGGCCATCAGTAGGACATCCACTGAGGGGTCCCAGACTGTGAGAGGGGGCAGGCTGGGATGAGGGACCCTCACCCTCCCCTGTTCACGAATTTTGTGCACCAGGCCTCTAATAATAATAATAAATAAACAAAACACTGAATAGCTTTGCGATTCATTTTTGCTGCAGACTTAGTTATAACATATCATTTTGGTTGTTATTGTTAATCCTCACCCAAGGATATTTTTCCATTAATCTTTAGACACAGTGGAAGTGAGGGGGAGAGACGGAGAGAGAGAAACACAGATGTGAGAGACACACACCAATGTGAAAAAGACACATCGATTGGTTGTTTCCCACACTGAGCCTGCAACCGAGGTACATGCCCTTGGCCAGAATCGAACCCAGGACCCTTCAATCCGTGGGCTGACACTCTATCCATTGAGCCAAACCAGCTAGGATGTAATCATGTATCTTAATGAATCCCACCTGCAACCACAAAGCAAGCGAGCACTCACATGCAAAGCTTACACTGCGGTAAAGTCATTTCAACAACTAATGTGGTTTGAATCACAAGTCTTGCCAAGCTGTGCTGTCAAAAGTCAAACAAGAAGCAAGACCTCCACTCCCACACAGATGTGTAGCAGATGTATTTTCCAAGTGCCGGCAGTGGTGGTTGTTCTGGGGGGGTGACGAGGAGAGGGGAAGGAGACATCAAAACAAGTGCAAAGGAAATTTCCATATTTCCAAATCCACTTAATTGTGCAATTGAGGAGCTTCTGCCTACCCTTCAACAGCAAGTGATTAATCCGAAATGTAATGACAGGCTAACAGGCCAGTATCAGGAGAAGAAGCTAAACAGACTTCTACAAATGCCTTCCAAGCAATGAGTATATCCAATTAAAATCATGTGCTCACAGATCGTTATCAGTACTTGGCAGTACTATTTAAATGAAAAGACATTTCCCAAGATGAAATATAGGAAATCTCATTACAGAATAGCATTCACGGGTGAACATTTGCAACAGATTTTGATAGGAAATACGATCACGGTATAACCTTTGATTGCACTCTGGCTTGTCCTGCTCATCGCATAAATAAATCCTGACAACCAGACTCTGGGTTCCAGGAGGGTGAGGTATGAATGCGGCAGGAGGACCAAGCTTTGGAGTTGAGCAGGCGGGGCTCTAGTTCCAGGCTGCCAGCTATGCACCTTGCCACCTGGGGTCCCTTCCGCTCTCTGCATTGCACCGTCAGTAAACTGCCAGAGTAGGGCCATGTTACGGGGGAGGCACGAGGCTCAGAGAGCTTGAGGGCTCGGCTGGCGTCACTCGGCTGGCCTGTCACTGGACTGGCCCTGGGCCCACATATCCAAACCTGGCACATGTTCCACTAGACTCAACTTCTCAGTGGCCCTGAGCTTATCCTGTGGGGTGGTCATACATGCTCAGGGCGCAGGGGTCCTTGCGGTTAGGGAGGCATACCGGAGCGGGCTCCCGTGGGCTCTGATAGCTAAGCATCCAGGAACTTTGCCAGACCATCGTTAGATGGGTAGCTTGAAATCAGCTGTGATGAAAGTGTTTACACCCTGAAGACCTACAAATTCAGCAAACTGGGGATTTAATTTAATTTCATCATCTTTTATGCCAACATAATTTTCATTTTTTAATTTAAATTCTTTATTCTTTAAAGTATTACATATGTCTCCTTTATCCCCCATTGACCTCTCCCTGGCCATTCCTCCCTGCCCTCCCTCTCCGCCCAGCACATGCCCTCAACACCCCTACTGCCTGTGTCCATGAGTGACAAACTGAAGACTTTATTTTTCTAAGAACCAGTTTTACCAGCACACCACTGGAAAACTTAGATGGGCAACCAGCCAGAATCCCGAAGTTGCAGCTGGGTTTGGGGAAATTGGGTGCGTTCAACTCATAGAACTTCAGGGTCATAAACGATGTCTGAGACCATATCGTCCATCCCCATATTTCACATAAGGGCAAACTGAGGCCCAGAGGGAGGAGATAGCCGGTTCTTTTCAGTAATTAGTGGCAAAGGAGCCCAGAGTGGGTCCAAGTCCCACTCAGTCCCAAAAACCCAAACCCTGCTGCTAAGGTGGAGAGATGTGAACAACCCTTACTCCGTAGTTAACCCAAGATCACAAGCGCAGAAGGCAGCAGAGGCCATTCCAGGTTTCCACAGGGAAACCTTTGCAGGGGCGCTTCCGTGTTCCCTGCAGGGAGCTCACCTTGGCCAAATGAACAGCCAGCTTGTCCCTGGCATCCTTGGTGTCCTTCAGCCCATTCTTCAACGCCGTGTCCACCACGTCACATTGCTTGCGCAGGTCGCTGGCCGTCTGAGAGAGGACTCGGTCCACCAGGGACTTCAGCATCAGGGAGTTGTTCCGCTGCTTGTCAGCCTTCTCCACGTTGTTGTTGGAGAAGTCCAGCCAGTCTTCCAGACTCACAGAGCTGGAACAGACCCAGGCATTCGTTGACAGACGATCTGGGCTAGGAAAGGGGGTGGGGAGGGGACAAGCTCCTAGAAACCCCCTGGAAGCGAACCCAACCTTGACCACCAGAAGCACCTAGAACAAGCATGTCAAACTCAAAGGCTGACAGGGGCCAAATAAACAAGGTTTAAGTTTATGTGGGCCTCAGAAAAACAAAAGTTTCAATTTTCATGAAACGTAGGTTTATTTTGATAGAGACATGCTAAATACAAAGGACTGAAATAAATGCGTCATCCTACATAATAAAAGGATAATATGCAAATTAACCCTAACAGCAGAATGACTGGGAATGACTGGTCACTATGACACCGCTGACCACCAGGAGGCAGACGCTTAATGCAAATCTGCATACTCTGCTCAGCCACAAGCCAGGCCAATGGCTGCCAGCACAGCGGTGGTGGTGGGAGCCTCTCCTACCTCCTCAACAGCGCCAAGGATGTCTGACTGCAGCTCAGACCTGCTCCCTGCTGGCAAGTGGACATCCCCTGAGGGCTCCCAGGCTGCCAGAGGGATGTCTGACTGCCAGCTTAGGCCCGATCGCCCAGGTAGCGGGCCTAAGCCAGCAGGTGGACATCCCCTGTGGGGTCCTGGACTGTGAGAGGGCACAAGCCGGGCTAAGGGATCTCCCCCCCACCCCACCCCAAGTGCACCAGGCCTCTAGCCGTTAACATAAAATAATAGAACATTTTAATAAAAATTCATATTTTTTCTTGAACATTAACTTACCAGACAACTGAATAACACAAATAAACTTATTTTGCTTGTTCTCTGAAAGTGAAATATTTCCTGTTGCACACACCAAACAAGTCAGTCCAAGACTAATGACGTGGCAATTGGCTACTAAAATATTTGCTGCTGGTATTAGTGGAGAGAAATGGTGCACCTGCGCATAAGGCATGTAAGGGAAATGGATGCAACACGATTATAGTAACCAGTCATTAGCAAACGTTGTAGTTCATTAATAATCATGTATAACAGGATACAGTAAAAATTAAGTTACGAAACTTTTACTACAGTTTTTTACATACTGTTATATTGGCTGGGCCACAAAAATATTTGTTGTGGGCCACATGCGGCCCAGAGTACACGAGTTTGGCATGCTTGACCTAGAATGTTTCTTTATCTCCGGGCAGAGTGAACAGTGGTCTGTCAGTGGCAAGAGGTGTCACTCTGGGGAAACCTACCCACTCTATGACAGGCAATGTGCTGGTATTTTACAGACATTAACTAATTTAATCCTCATAAGGGCCTAATGAGCTAACTTCATAAACCCATTTTACAGAGGAGGAAAACTGAGGCTCAGAAAGAGGGAGTAACTTGGTCAAGATCACACAGGTAGAGACAATTTGAGCATTGAAATAAATAATAGTAACAGATTATAACACACTAAATAAAATAGGATACCATGAGTCCATACTGATATCAATAAATGGCTAGTTTGATAAGAGACTGCTTTCTATAACAACACTGATGAATCTCAAAATAATGTTGATTAGAAGAAAAGTGACAAAAATAATATATGATGCTATTTAATAATTGTAAAAACAGCCCTAACCGGTTTGGCACAGTGGATACAGTGTCGGCCTGCAGACTCAAGGGTCCCAGGTTCGATTCCAGTCAAGGGCATGTACCTTGGTTGCGAGCACATCCCCAGTGGGGAGTGTGCAGGAGGCAGCTGACCGATGTTTCTCTCTCATCGATGTTTCTAACTCTCTATCCCTCTCTATCCCTCTCTCTTCCTCTCTGTGAAAAATCAATAAAATATATTTAAAAAATAAAATAAAATAATTGTAAAAGCAGACAAACCTATTGGAAGTTAGGATGCGGTCATCTTTGGGGAAGAGAGGCCAGTATTGGCCAAGAAGTGACAGGATGGGGGTTTCTGGGTGGTGGTAATGTTTCATTTCTTGACCTGGTTGTTGGTTTCACGGGGGTTCACTGTGATTAGCCTGCTGTTGGGATGATGCGCTCAGCCCTGCCTGCCTGCCTGCGCAGCACGGTGGGGCACTGCCAAGCAGGGATGAATACAGCATGGCCAGGCCAGCAGGCGGGGACCCACTCACTTTGGTTCAACCCTCACGGCGCCCTCAGAATATCTGATGTTTGGCGAGTTGTTGTTGAGTGAGAAGCAGATATCGTCAATGGTCAGGGCCACAAACTTGTCTTTCAAATCCTTTTCGAGATAGTACTTCGCAGAGCGGTTCAGCCTGAAGGGATAAGGGGAAGGTTTCTCCCTCTGGAAGGCCCAGATGGCACCTACAGTTTCTCGGGAGGCCCTGGAAAAGGAAGCTGCAGCTCAGCCTCATACGAATGGTGGCACTTCCTCTCCCTTCCATCACTCAGCGCCCTGCCCTCCCCACACCTACACCATGAGATGCCTGGTGACAAATTAACAAAATTAACATAACCACGCCTGGACTTCAACATCCTCCAGCGGTGACACTTTCTCGTGTCACCACTGTGGCGTACTCTAGGTGAGAGGTCAGCCCTAGGAAAAAACAGCTCTGGTGTCCTCCAGTTTATAAGCAGGGCTGCCATGCAACCCCGGCCCCATCCACCACCAGAGGGAGACTGGCAGGTATGCGAGGCTGTCCAGGCCTCATTCTGAGTGTTCCCAAGCCTCCTCAGGCCATGGAAAGTGCCCCATTCTTCCTGTGCCGTGGAGCCCAGCCTTGGTGAGTGCTGCCTCTTCTCGGTACGCCCCATGGAGATGTGGGAGTGGCTCCGAACAGCCATACCTGATCTGCTCAGTGGTCTCCTCCAGGGTGCGGGTCAGCAGGGCTATCACCCCCTGGATGATCTCATACTCCTTTAGTAGCTCCTCCTCCACTTCATCATGCACCAGGTCGATGCCCACTCGCTGCTCCCTGCCCAGAGAAAGGGGCAGGTCACCCAACGTGCGGAGGGAGGCAACTCGATATCCGCTAACATCTGGACATTTAAAACCATCTGGACAACTGGTCTGAGGAGCACCCACTCTGGGTGGTTGGCCTGGTCAGGGATGTACACTTAGTTGGGTCTTTGCGCCTTGAAACAAATCCAAAACACAAGGAAGAAAAACTGACCGATGGCTGGTCACTGGCCTGAAAATGCCGGGTGGACATTTCCCCTCGATTGGGACATCAGTTCCACAGCCTTGCAAGGCTCACTGCAAACATTCGCACGAAAAGCTCAGCACAATGCCTGTCACACAGCAATGCTCAGTGGTGGGGGTCATACGAATGTTGCTGTTATTATTATAAAGCACCTTTCTGGATTCCAATCCTGGTCAAAAGATGGAACTAGGATCAAGGAAGGAAACCTATGCCTTTGAAATTCTAAGCCAAAAGAAATGTTTCCACTAAATAGTGAGATGGACAAGCGAGGAAACTGAGTTTCCGAGCCGCTAAGCCCAGGTCACAGAACTGGCCGTGACGCATGCTTTTTTTTTTTTTTTTATGTCAGAGATTTTGTTTCTTTTTTTTTTTTTTATTTCAGAGAGAAAGGGAGAGGAAGAGATAAATAAAAACATCAATGATGAGAGATTCATGGACTGGCTGTCTCTTGCACACCTCCCACTTGGAATCAAACCCACAACCCAGGCATGTGCCCTGACGGGGAACTGAACCGTGACCTCCTGGTTCATAAGTCAACACCTCAACCACTAAGCCACACCGGCCGGGCATGACACATGCTTTTAATCACTGTGCTGTAACTCCCAAGACTGATCAGTCACGGCCTAATATTTTGTTCTCTTCTACCTTGCATGGGAGGCACAGAGTAGCACCTACTCAGTCAACTTAGCAACAGCTACATTCTGATCACCCTCAGGTGTAGACTTGAGCTGATGGGATGTTGGCTTCTTTAATGGTGATTTTCCCTTTGCTTCACAAACTCTCTAAGTCTGGCTGGAGAGACTGCTGCCTAGTTGGTGCAGAGGGTCCGGCCTACGCTCATTGAGGGAGAGTCTTCCAGGAAGAGGGAACAGAGTGGGCAGAGCCATGGTGTGTTAGGAAACTGGGAGTCGTTCAGCACACCTAAGCACATCCCACTGTTGGGGATGAGGTGTGGGCCTGGAGGTCACCGTGGGCCCAATCATGATGAACGCTGTTTGCTTGGTTAAGAAGTTTGAACTTGATCTTGAAGGTACTAGGGTATGGGGTTGCAATTATTTGAAATGTATTAAAAGCATGAAGGTAACCTGTAAAAATCTGCATTCAGAAAAGTTCACTCCAAAGCCATGGTGGCCCGGCCAGCATGGCTTAGTGGTTAAGCATCAACCTATGAACCAGGAGGTCACGGTTCGATTCCTTGCGAGGGCATGTGCCTGGGTTGCAGGCTCAATCCTCAGTAGGGAGTGAGCAGGAGGCAGCCATTCCACGATTCTCTCTCAGCATTGATGTTTTTAGCTCTCACTCCCTTCTCCCTTTCTCTCTGAAGTCATTAAAAATATATTAAAAGAGAAAAGCCTGGGTGGAGAATGTGCTGGATTAGAGGGAACTAAGATGGTGGCAAGAAGACCTGTGATGGCACACCACCTAGCACTGCGACAGGGACAGGTCTGAAATGACCGTTAGCCCGGAGTAGAAATAATCATCTACTCACAGGGCTTAGAGGAAAGAAATTAGGACAGAAATCTATGCTTGCACGGTGCTCTCAACACAGTACTCCTGTGAGCAGACTCCTTGTCCCCTGGTAACTGTAGTGCCTGCTCTGCATACCCGAAATAAAGACACCATTTCCCAGTTTCTCGTGGTGTGACCACGTGACTAAGTCCTGGTCAACAAGATGCAAGTAGAAACAGTGAACGCCAAACCCTAATTATTCCTACTTCCTGGAATGTAGGCACAATGGCTGGCGCTCCAGCTGCCATCTTGAATCACCAGGTAACCTTGGAGGTGAAAGCCACGTGCAGTGGAGCAACAAAATAGAGAAAGCCTGGCCCAGCCGGTGTGGCTCAGTGGTTGAGCATCGACCCACGCACCAAGAGGATGCCGGTTCGATTCCGGTCAGGACGCATGGCCGGGTTGCAGGCCGGATCCCCAGGGGGATGTGCAGGAGGCAGCCAATCAATGTTCTCTCTCATCCACTCTCATCAATGTCTATCTCTCTCTCCCTTCCTTCCTCTCTCTCTAAAAATCAATAAAAAAAACATTAGATAGAGAGAGAAGGAGAGAGAGGGAGAGAGAGGGAGAGGGAGAGAGCGTGCGCACGCGCCTGGAGCCCTGACACGGTGGCACACCATGCCAACCCTGACCTAGTTCCAGATTCCTTAAATGGGAGAGAAGAAGAAGCGGTCTTATTTCAGTTCAGTGTTATTTTGCGGCTTTCTGATTGCCCACAGCCAAACCCAGTCCTAGCTTCTATTTAAGTTAGTCCAGGGCAGAGTTTAGACAAGAACCCAGTCTAATGCTGCGTCCACGGCCCGGCACCACGGGCATGCCGAGATAATTGCAGGCTCTAAAAGCACACGTGCTCATTTGCCTCGTTCTAACCCACCGCCCAGCGCAGTCGGCTCTCACTACCCAGCACCTCATTTCTCGTAACAGACGATTCGCTGGAGGGACCTTCCCTCCTCCCACCTGTACTCCAGGCACTTCTGAGTGATGTGCAAGGGCTCCTTCAAGCTCTCCAGGGCTTTCCGCAATCTGGTCTGATAGGCAAGCAGATCTTCGGTCGCATACACAAGCTGCTCAAGTTTGTCATCTAACTCCTTCTTCCAGAACTTAACTTCCTCAAGCCTCTGCTCTGAAGCACACAGAGAAGTTACAGGAGGGTTAATCTACTCCCAACGCAGCCAACTTGGGGATTAGAAACTTTAAGACTATTGCAAAGGTCTTAATGGGATGTTCTTTTCTTCTTAGAACTTCTTAGGGAGGGAGGGAAGGAAAATGCTTCTTACATTCACCATCAAATTAAGCCAAAAATCATTCTGCACTCATTGACTCTAATTCCTCAATGTCCACTGTCTTTAAATAAGTTTCAATTTTATCACACATATAAATGTATTTTGCTTGAAAAGCCAAGTAGTATTACAAGTATTACAAATCTCTGACTGACCCCCTATCTACTCCCACTTTCTAGAAGCAACCACTAAACACTTCTAGTATTTCTTCTGCCACTTGCTTACACTGCTGTGTACTCATTATCAGTTTGAATATCATCTACCGATTTGCTACGATGAAGGTAAGAATTTATTTGCTCTTACACAACTTTCACAACATACTTCTGCTCCTTACATCTTCCCAATATAGTTGTATCACCATCTTGTTAAGTAATTAAAGTAATGTTTGTTGGTATTATTGTAAACTAGAGGCCTGGTGCACAAAAATTTGTGCACTTGTTGGGGGGTCCCTCAGCCCGGCCTGTGCCCTCTCCCAGTCTGGGACCCCATGGAGGATGTCCACCCACTGGCGTGCTTGGCCAGCCTGGGTGAAGGGCAAAGGGCCGTTTCAGGCTGCCCACAGCCCCTTCAGGATTCAGGTCCCTACTGAGGTGCCTGGCTGGAAGCAGGTATCTGGGATTTATTTAACTTCTATAATTGAAACTTTGTTGCCTTGGTCCCCCACTCAAAGCCTGGGTTGCCTTGGCAACCCAAGGTCCCAGCCCTGCAGGTATCTGGGGTTTATCTTCTATAATTGAAACTTTGAAGCCTTAAGTAGAGCTCAGGGCCCACAAGGCCTTGGCTTCCTCCATTGCCCAGGGCAACTCCAGCTCCGTGGTCGCCACCATCTTAGTTGAGTTAATTTGCATACTTGCTCCTAATTGGTTGGTGGGCGTGGCTTGAGTATATAATGGAGTGTGGGTTAATTTGCATATTACTCTTTTATTAGATATCTAAATGTCATATATACCTGAACTACATAGTATACTATGATAACTTTCTTTCCTTGTACTTTTTGTTTTTTGGAAGGGTTAATAATTATACTTTTGCTTTATTTTCTATATATTTATTACTAATTTTTCTTCAAACTTTCTAACAAAACTATAGCAGTGTCCCTTATCTGCAGTTTTACTTCTATGATTTTAGTTACCTATGGTCAACTGAGACTTGAAAATAAATGGAAAATTCCAGAAAAAGAAAATCTCACACCTCGCTCTGTCTCACCTGGGATGAGAATCACCCTTTGTCCAGTGAATCCACACTGTATACACTGCAGTACAGTTAGCCACTTAGTAGCCATCCTGGTTATCAGACTGACTGTTGTGGTACCACAGTGCTTGTGTTGAAGTTTCCCTTGTTTTACTCAATAATGGCCCCAACACACAAGAGCAGTGATTCTGGCAATTAGGATATGCCAAAGGGACACCATAAAGTGCTTCCTTGAGTGAAAAGATATGCATTGTATGTATGTATGTACGTACACATGGGGGGGGGGACATCCTATATAATAAAAGCATAGTATGCAAATTGTCCCCTCCACCAGGAGTTCGACCAGGGAGTAGGGCCAGCCAGGGGAAGGGAGGGAATACCTGCCGGCTGCCAGGGTCCCTACCAGTGTAAGAATTTCATGCACTGGGCCTCTAGTAGGATATATAAGATTGGATACTATCCAGTTTTAGGCATCGAATGGGGAGGGGGTCTAGTAACATATCCCCCATGGGTAAGGAGGGACTACTGTATAAATATCCTCTCAGTATATCCAAACCCATCAGGTAATCTATTGATTTTGGTTCTTTGCTGGAGACCTTTCTTCAGGAAGGCTTTCTCCTCCGGCTCCAATCGCTAGTTGGATGTTGTGGCTATCCCCCTATGACTTTGCTTTGCCTTCATTCTAGGAATTCCCTTCACTGTCTCATGTGCTGGAGTCCTCTCTCCTGGATTTCATTTATTCCTTTCTCTTTCTTTTTTTAAATCCTCACCCAAGGAGTGAGGATATTTTTTCCATTGATGTTTTTAGAGAGAGTGGAAGGGAGTGGGGAGGGGAAAGAGACATCACTGTGAGAGAAACACATCATTTGGTTGCCTCCTGCCCACACCCCAGCTGATTCCGGATCCTTTGTATGTGACCTGAAAAGCTTTTAGAAATTTCTTCTCTATTTTCCTAGTGTCAGTCTTGTTCAATTATTTTGCCACATACTAGACATACTCTTTTAATCTCAAAACCTAGATCTTTTTGGCTGTAGGAAATGTTCTTGCATTCTCTCATGGACGATTTCTTCTTCTCTGTCTTCTGGAACTCCTATTAGCCTTCTGCTTAGGGGAGGAGCGGCAGAGTGGCGAGGGGCTCTTTACAAAGACTTGCAACCAATCTTGTTTCCAGCTCTATTTTGAATCTCCAGCTTCTGAGGTCATTGGATGCTTCCAATTTTGAGCATTTCAAGATTTCTGCAGCATAAATCTGTAGCATGAATCAGCTAGCTTCTCATTGCCCTCTCCCTATCCAGGCTTTCTGCAGTCCCTAAGTGTGTTACCATTTGACCTTTTGCTTTCTAGCTTCCAAAATCTTCATCATTTGTCTAGTGTTGCTACCCTTGCCCCCATCTCATCTTTGAGGCATACTTTTCATTAATCCTTTACCACTCCTTTGTTGGAACTTTAAAAGAAAAGGAAGACTAACGCACGTGTTCCATTCACCATGTAAAGTGAAATCTCCCCACTCACACTTTATAACTGGCCTCTGCCCTCACCTTGCATTTGCCACCACCCTATTGGACCTGCTATCTCAAAGGTCACCAATAATCTTCAAGCCACCGGTTCCAATTCATTTGTGCTCAGCTCACAGCCTCTTTGAGATGTGTACCACCGCTAGTGTTGATGAGCACACCGATAGTTTCTAGTTTGGGACTATTACAAGGAGCACTGCTTTGAACATTGCAGCATGTATCTTTGGTAAACATTCATTAGAATCTGTATTAGCTATATACCTAAAAGTGCAATATCTAGGTCAAAGTGTATGCAATATGTTCAGCTTTCCAAAGCAGTTATACTTCCAGTGTTCACAGTATAAATTTTCCAGTTTATGCTTCCTCCAGTAGGGTACTAGAGTTCCAGTTGCTCCACGTCCTCTCCAAATACTCGGTATTTTTCTTTTTCTTTTTTAAAAATACATTTTTATTTATTTCACAGAGGAAGGGAAAGGGGGAGAGAGACAGAAACATCAATGATGAGAGAGAACCACTGTCAAGCTGCCTCCTGCACCCCCTCCCCAAACTGGGGACCAAGCCCGCAACCCAGGCATGTGCCCTTGACTGGAATCGAACCCGGGACACTTCAGTCCACAGGCCAACACACTATTCATTGAGCCAAACAGGCTAGGGTAGTATTTTCCTTTTTCTTTTTTTCCCCTCTCTTATTTAACAACTACTCCTCCCCTCCTTTTCCTGGTCCTCCTTTTTCATCTTAGCCATTCTGGTGGGTATGTAATGGCATCTCAACTGTGATTTTAATTTGTGTATCCCTGATGACTAATGAAGTTAGACTACCTCTTCATATGTTCATTGGCTATTTAGATTTCCTCACTTGTAAGGTGTCTGTTAAGGTTTTCCCCATTTTTCTATTGGGTTATTTGCCTTTTCCTTTATTTTAAAAAGTTTTTTTTATGTATTCTAACGACAAATTCTAACATCTAACATTATTGATCTGAAGCAGCTTTGGTTTATTGGAGGTTGAAAAACTAAGTACCCTTAAACCATGTTTCCTTCAGAGGTGTCTTTGTTTATCCTGTCCAGTGTTATAAATGCATTAAATTTGTTGCCAACGTTTTAAAAGTGGGCAAATTCTCAGCTTTCCAGATTTTCTTTTTTAAAAATCAGAGAGAAATTTGACAATATCAAGCTCACATTCTTTCTTAGAAAAAAGACTGTTTGAAATTTAGCAGCCGATTCCTTAGAGGGAGCACATGTCCTCCAGGTAACCACCATCCCCTTAGAGGGTCTTATTCAACCCTCAGAAGGTCTTACTCTACAGGCCCAATCCTTATAGACACTTGAGTCTGTGATCTCTGGTTTACTATATTTTAGCATTTGGGAAATTTTATGTTTATTCTTGTTTTAGTTAAGGGCAGTGCCCTTTACAGTGTTTAAGAATGGAATTCTCAAGAGAAAATTATTCTTTGTTTAAGAATCAGTTGAAATGTTTCTCTAGGAAATCTTTCTCAATTCTCTTACTTCTATACCCCTTACCCCAGCACCTATCTGGTTATATTTAGGTTATTAATATTTGTATCTTTCTCCTCCTTAAGCCAGGAACCCTTAACAAGTAGAGACTCTGATTACCATGTGATATTCCCAGTAACTTAGTCCAGAGATGCTCTAAGATGCTTGACTACTGCCCTAACCAGTTTGGCTCAGTGGCTAGAGCGTCGGCCTGGGGACTGAAAGGTCCCAGGTTCGATCCCAGTCAAGGGCATACACCTGGGTTGCAGGCACATCCCCAGTAGGAGGTGTGCAAGAGGCAGCTGATCGATGTTTCTCTCCCATCGATGTTTCTAACTCTCTGTCCCTCTCCCTTCCTCTCTGTAAAAAAAAAAAAAATCAATAAAATATATTTTTTGAAAAAGATGCTCAACTACTGTGTATGGAATGAATACATCATAGATAATGGACAGCTGAAAATCAGACTGGATTACCATGCTGGCTTGGGGCAGTGAACTTAGACGTAGAATCTAGAGAATACACGTGTTTTTCCCCCAAGACTCCTGAACGTGGAATGCAAATGACAGCCTCGCTAACCCTGAACAGCTACATCAAAACCTGTTCCCAGGTGCACCAAGCGCATTGTCTTACCTAGCTTCATGTTCACATCGCTTTGAGACTTCCTCGTGGACTTGTCGATTTCATCCACGAGCCTCTGGCTTTCTGCCACCAGGCGTTCGGACCGGGACCTTTCGGCCTCTGCTCTGTGGTACTGGTTCTTGTTAGCAAGATGCCACTCGGAGGGCAGGAACTTAGGTGGGGGTTGTATTAGTTTGGCCATTTGACCAAAGACAGACTTCTTTTAAATTAAGTAAAATCCTGGAAAGAGAAAGCAGTTTGTCCTTTTTTACATGTCCATTTTTTTATGTGATATACATACCAAAAAGTGCATAAATCATAATCTGCACACGGAATGAACACATCTGTGTAGCCAGCACCCAGATCAAGAAATAAGCATTACCAGCACCTCATGCCTCTTCCTGATCACTATTCTCCACCCCTAGCCCCACAGGGTAACCACTATCCTGACTTTGAACACTAAAAATTAGTTTTTTGCTTTTGAACTTCATGTAAATGGAATCATACAGTATGTACTCTTTTGTATCTGACTTCTTTTACTCAACATTATGTTGGTAAGATGCATCCGTATTGTTCATATAGTTGTAACTGGTTCATTGTCATTGCTGTGTAGTATACCATTGCATAAATATACCAAAATGTATCTGTCTTTCCTACTGCTTATGGGTATTTGGGTTGATTCCCATTTGGAGCCTATCATGAGAATGCTAAAAAGATTTTCCTGTCTTTTGGTGAACACATTCATCTATTTTTATAACTCATTAGAATAAGGAATGTTCAATTTTACTAGCTACTGACAAACAGATGAACCCAGACATGTCTTCTTTAAAAATGAACAAATATGATTATCTGTAAACTAGCAACTGGGTATTGAGCCTATTTGGCAGATAAAAGAATCTAAAAACTTTCCAGGACAAAGAAAAGGAGAGAAGAGGAAGGAGAACACATGAGAAGGCAGCAGGCTGAGGCCCACAGCAACAGAAAGACTAACATCCCCACCCGCAATCCTCACACAGCTCTGACTGGCTGTGAGAACTGCCTTCCTCAAACGTGTCCCACCCGCATCCCTACCAAAAAATCTGAGCGCCTGCCCCTAGGGGTGTCTGAATCTCTGAAGCCCTTCACACATGCAAGGATGGAACCTGGTCACATCTTGACCAGGCTGAGCACCCCAGGAGACTCAGCCCTGATAGACAGCATGGAGTCTCCCCATTTCTTCCTAGTCCAGTCCCTCTTACTGTCTCTCCCAAATTTGAGCATGGCGCTCAAACTTAACACAAGACTCCTGAATAAATCTGAGAAGCCTCGGGAGAAATCGAAATTAGACCTAAATCAGGGCTGAACCCAGCAGGCATAAGACTTTGAGTAGGACTCAGGGCTGCAATTAAGGGTTAATGGGGTGGAGCCGGGATGTACTTACCTCAACGCCAAGAACAACTACACCAGTTTGGAATAAGAGCTTCCTAATCCCCTAATAAGAGCCTGTTAAATCTGGGCTCTCACGGAAGAGGAAGGGAAACAACGAAGTCTCCATGGCAACCGGTGACGCGCGTCCCCAGGGCAAAGGGGGCGGGGTCCGGCACTAAGCACCTTCTCCCCAGGCTCTGCGCAGGCGCGAATTCTACAGTCCCCAGCACAGGAGATACAGGATTGTGGCCTGAGAGCCGGTTGCTCTGCCATCTCAACTTCTCACGAAGACGTGGGGCACCAAGCAGGGGAGACGCACTCGCTACAGGCTTGGGCTGCGTTATCTCGGACCGCGCTGCTCCCGCTGGGTTTCGAACTCCCCAGATGTACAGCGGGTTGGGCTGGACTATGCCTTCCTAATGCCGCGACCCTTTAATACAGTTCCTCATGTTGTGACCCCCAACCATAACATTATTTTCGTTGCTACTTCATAACTGTAATGTTGCTACTGTTATGAATCGTAATGTAAATATCTGATATGCAGGCTGGTCTTAGGTGACCCCTGTGAAAGGGTCGTTCGACCCCCGAAGGGCGACCCACAGGTTGGGAACTGCTGCCTTAAGATGTTCACAGGCAGGCCCTGGTGCACTAAGCCACAGAGCTGGTGCAGTCGAGAAGAGACGTGAGAGGTTTCTAGGGTCCTCACAACCAGGAGGGGCAAAGGGGTTGGAGGTGGGAGGAGATGCGGGGACCCAGGGCCCGAGCCTGGTGCTTGCAGGTGGCTGTGTCCAACCCAGGGTGGTGGCCCGACCCAGAGCTGAGACGGGAGCTCCCAAGCTAACAGCACAGTGCTCGGAATATGCGCTTTCTGGTTGCCGTATGGGTAAAGTGCTAATGTGTAAAAACACAGCGGGGAGAATGCGGATTGGGAATGCTTACCTAGGTCCTGGTGCACACCGAAAGTAGGTATTCAAATCTCCCGCCCACATCACCGCCCTAACACCAGCCAATCGAAGGCAGCGTCCCTCCGAAGTCAGCCAATCAGTGGAGGTCTTGCCTCTCAAAGCCCACCCCCTACTCCTCGCTGGCTCTTAGGAAAGTCCTGGAGCTTCGCAAAGCTTCACGAGTATTACGCACGACGCCTGCTTCACGAGTATTACGCACGACGCCTGCTTCACGGGTATTACGCACGACGCCTGCTTCACGGGTATTACGCACGACGCCTGCTTCACGGGTATTACGCACGACGCCTGCTTCACGGGTATTACGCACGACGCCTGCTTCATGAATATTACGCACGACGCCTGCTTCATGAATATTACGCACGGAGCCTGTCCAGCAGCGTGAGGAGCCCCCGGCCCTCAGCGGAGCATCGACTTCCGGAGCGGAGCGCGGGTAGGCTGGCTCCCACTAGGCCCCCTGAGGGGAGAACCCAGTCCTGGCTCTGAGGTCGGGGTTCAGGACGCTGTGCCCGGGTTTTCCCTCGTGAGAAGATGAGCGGCGGGAACCAGCGCGCATGCCGCCTCAGCACTGACTTGGCACCCACAACCTAAAGAAGGTTGGTCCTGCTCCCGCCTGGGCGGCTTGGTCAGTGGTCGGAGCGCGGCCCGCAGGCTTGCGGGGAGGTGCTTGCTGCGGGGGGTGAGGGGCGTGCGGGGTCCGGGGAGACGGGGAGCGGCCGGGAATGGCCTCTGGGGTTTCCCCATCAGGCCCTGCCTTGGAGGCCAGGCCCTGGGATCGCCTCCCAGTCTACGGAAGGGGACTTTTCTTGGAACTGTTGGAAATACGATGGCATTGGCAGAAGTTTATGACATGAACGATAGGAATGACAGCCATAGATCACATGGTCGTTTTTGGCAATGTGCAAGTTCAATTGTCCTCTCCCCCGCCTCGGGGTGGCCGGGGAGAGAGAAACCCGGACGCTGAACCCGCTGGACCCGCTGGACCCGAGACCTAGGCCTGACAGGTGAGTCCAACCAGCTGTCCTCGGCTGGAGGCTGCCCCCTGAAAGCCCTGAACTTGGATGGTGGTGCCTCTCTTTCTTGATGTGCTTTAAAAAATTAAAATTTTTTAAAAAAAACCTCTTCCTTCAGCTATTTATTCTGGAGTTTTAAGTGTAATTGAAAGTATTTGAAAATGTTTTCAAAAGAGAAACCTTATTTTGCTTGCACACACTCACACAGGAATGCGTCCAATAGAGGAAGTGTGGAACGACTTATCAGTAATTGCTCAGCGTCTGTTTGGCACCAGTGTGTGGCTGAATGGCGAGCAACGCAGTTATCCAGCACAGAGCTTAGAGTTTGCTCCATTAGGAAGTACAACCAAAGCTCAGACTTAAAGTAGAACTATTTAGGTGAGGTGCATTAGGTTCTTACGTGGTTTTGAGATATTTTTGGTTTGAATAAAGCTATATTTCCCAAACTTCAGTCATTCTAGTACCAACTTCTTAATTTTATTGTTGTTGTTGTTAATCCTCACCTGAGGATTTTTTTTATTGATTTTTTAGAAAGAATGGGAGAGGGAGAGACAGAATCATTCATCCATGTGAGAGAGACACATCCATTGGTTGCCTCTCACATGTCGGGGTTGGGGATCTGGGCTGGGTATCAAGCAGGGGCCAAGCAAGGTACATGCCTTTGACCAGAATCGAACCTGTGATCCTTCAGTCCGAGGGGCCGATGCTCTGACCACTGAGCGAACTGGCTAGGGCCAACTTCTTAATTTTTTACATGCCCATACACCACCTGTAAAACTGGTGTTTGTCTTCAGATACACTCATTGTACATGTAAGCGTAATTATTTTTAAAGAAGAGTTTACATTCCTACCATAAATGGAAAACTAGCATCAGTTGCATGATAGAGAGTAACCATAAAAATAATAGGAAACAAAACAATATCCCAGAGTTTGATATTGATTAAAAACAAGGATAAAAGTAATGTTAAATCTAACCTTTTGATTTGTTAAACTCACATCTGCAAGCAAGTTTCTCAAAAAGAATAAGCCTATAGATATTTGAGTTGATTCGTTAATTTAAGACTATGTACTTCTTTTTTACTTCTGGTGTTTATCAGACTAGCAATCTCAACTCGCTAGTAAACATATTTACAAAGATTAAAAGATGCAATTACTCCCCAAACTTGGTGACTTTGGTCCAGCCGGGAGCTAGAAAGTGTAATCCTCCTATAGGCCCAAGGACAAAAGGAGACTCAGATATGGTAAACCCAGAAGCCTCTAGCATAAAGTCCTTTAATTATCTGGCCTCACCTCTTGACACTTTCTCCCTGGAATGTAGGGTTTTAATCAGGAAACCACGCTGATTTTAAATAGCTACAAGGAATATACGTCTTTTTCCACTATTGACCTCTTCCTGTGTGAGTCCTGAACAGGCAATTCTGAGCGTAGATGTGATGAGAAGGCTTTCAGACAAATACACCAAGTCATTCTGTGTCCACTGGGAGAAGGAAAATACCAGAGAAAAATGAAGTCAGAGGATAGATTCAGGAGATTTAATATTTGTCAAGTGGAACTTCCAGAAGGAGAAAAAAATCAGAATGGCAAACAAAGAAGGAGAGAGAATGCCCTGAGCTGAAGACTCAAGTCTTTGGATTGCAACACCCACTTGAAATAATTCTTTCTCCCTCCCTCTCTCCCCCTAGTCTGCTGAAATTCCTTAATTCAAAGAATGAGGAAAGGGATGAGTAGGTATCATCTTTTCACTTATAACATAGATTGCTAAAATAATGTCTTCAAAATTCTAGAGAAAATAATTTCAAATCTGGGATTTTATAACTAGTTTTTTAAAAATCTTAAGTATGAAAGTGAAATAAAGATATTTTTGGACATCTTAGTACTCTAAAAGTTGGACATATACTCTTTTTGGGGGGATGAGGGTGGATTAATAGAGCAAATGTGAAAACCCTGGATAGAGGAGACATTGACTATAAGAAGCAACTGAGCCGTATGATGAAAAGAAGCTGTATTACTGGAACACAATCAGTTCACATTGCAACTGCAAGAAGAGTTCTTGAAGAATACCTTTAAGAATTTCAGGAACTGTGATTCATAACCCAGAAGTATAACCACATACTCCTGGTGAGTTGAAATTATATCTCTTCTGATCAATAAAAGGAAAGACAAATAAAAATTCCGAGAAAATTAAAAAGCTGTACAAGAAAGTTGTAATTATGAAGAAGCTTTAAATTTGGTGTGATTTTTTTCAGAGTAGCACATGAACCATGAGAGATGTTTGGTGCCAAGTATCACCACGCCTTTCATGAAGACATTACTGACCACCCAGCTGAACTCATTTGCTCTCAAAATCATTCACTGATTCATTCCACAGAGACTTGTTGATCGCTGTCTGAACTTACTCTCTGAATTCACTAACTCATTCATTAATTTCCCCAAGTATTTATTGGACATCTTCTAAGTTCTGAAACCTAGTGCTTCACACTGAGGACAGTCCCTGCCTTTTTATGGGATTTATGATCTAGCTCTGTTTTACTCTGATTCAAATGACACCATCTATTTTGTAAATTCATTATTTTTACATCTTATTTTTTCCTGGGTAGAAGAGTTGAAGTCTTAATTTATCTTTGCATTAACCTAAACATAACCTACAAGAGAAGACTCAATAAATAAATTATGAAACAGTCATAGAGTGGGATACTTTTCAACTGTAAAATATATAACTAGGAATTTTTTATATGGATTAACCACCCAGATATATTAAATGAAAAAAAAGGAAGATTCAGAAAAGTATATAGAGTACTCTATTATGATGATGATAGAAAAAAAGTAAAATATACTTTTTTGTATACACATGGAATTTCTCTAGAAAGATGCATAAAAAATTAGTAGCATTGAGGTTGACCCTACTTAAGGGATCTACATGGCTGCGGGTCAGAGGGGAAAGGTTTCTTTTTCTACCATTTGGTAAGTGTACACTATATTATCTCTTTTTTAAAAATATAAAAGCTTTTTATAATAATAAAGTATTTAGGTAAACAGATGACACCAATAGGGCAGCGAGAAGAAAAGTAGGTGTGGGAAGAGCTGGGCAGAGGTAAATTGTTGTTTTGAAACTGAAACAATCCTGAAGGAAGTGGATGGCAGCAATCTGGTGTAGTGGGAAAATGCACTTAGCCTGGCTGCCAGCCTGGGCCTTACCACTCACAGCCTCAGTTTCCTGCCCACATTAATACCTGGTCCTGCCCAGCTTATGCAATGATAGGATTTTGTTCGAATCAAAATTTCTACCAAAGCACCATATTAATTCCTTGTTTAATTCATACAGTGCTTCCATGACCTTTGAATTCTATTTCGGTAACACTGCCCATGGTATTGCAGTCTCTATCAGCTTCCCTAATCAAATGCACGTGAATAAGGGGAAAGCTCTTCCTCTTATAAAGGCATTGGTAAAATGTGAAGTGTTTTCTCTCATTGGTTTCACTGTGGAACAGCAGGTTCATTGGTAAGAAACCATCAACATTTATTCTCTACATTCTTTTCTTTAATATTTTGATGGGTTTGTTACGAAGGTTTTTTTTGTTTGTTGGGGTTTTTTTGTTTGTTTTTTTAGAGAAAGGAGAGAGAGAGAGAGAAACACAGTTGTGAGAATCAGCTGTGTGCTTCACACTACCTCCTCCTGGATGTCCAGCCCAAAATCCCGTGCCTGTGCCCTGACTGGGAATTGAACCAGCGACCTTTTTGGCGCATGGGTGGCCGTTCAACCAACTGAACCACACCAGCCAGGTCTCTACATTCTTTTTTTTTCTACATTCTTTATATTAAGTCTCAATGTCATAGGCCAGCGATTTTCAACCAGTTTGCCACAGCACACTGGTGTACCACAAGAATTTTCAAAACATGCAATACCTGACTATTTAGTCAGGGTCACTGACCTCCAGTCCCTGATTATCAAATAAAAAAATGACAGCAGCCAGCACAACACTAGCCATCCGGTGGGAATGAATCAAACTGATACCTGCTTTTTTGTCAAATCAGTAAAAAATATATTTTTGGGTGCCACGGCATTTTGGAAATTAGTTTACATGAGCCACGAGATCAAAAGGATTGAAAATCGCTGGCATAGACCATTGTGCAAAGCTGACTATTCAAGACTCCAGTGTCCTGGGCCCTTACCAGGAACTTACTCCTCTGCTGCATGGCTCTATTTAAAACACGAAACAAAAACAGCACTTAAGAAACATGATAACTTAAGAGCTTTCATTGCCATTTAAACTTCCACGAACTTACCAAAGAAGAGAAATAAGAGCAGTGTGCTTTTAAGAGGTCCTTAGAAGATAAAGAGGCTGTGGCACATGCTTCTCTTTTGAAATAGCATGTTGTCACTGCCAACAGGACTAAGAGTTGCTCTCATCATCTTTCATGTGGTCACGGCCAACCCACATCCCAGTAGTATTTTCTCAGCGTCTGCTATGCATCATGAATTCGCCAGTTCTCCTGACTACTCCCCATGCGCGTGTCTCTGTGAGACGGCTGGGAGGGAATCCAGGACCTAGCACATCCTCTTCACTGAAAAGTGACTTCCCTTGAGGGCTAGCACTAAATCTTTATTTCATTTTGCTTGAGAGAACATGGGGAAGCGATTCTGGTAGGTTTTAAACCTATACTTGCTTTTGAGTGTTTGAGATACCTGTTTAGAGAATCCGATTTTGGAATTGCAAAAAGAAACGCTTTCGAAAGGTTATGTAAGATCCAATCTGGCGTTGATATGCCCTCTGCAGCATTCCTGCCCGTGGTTTCCAAAGGTTGAACATGCCCAGCGATGGAAAACTCACTGCCTCCCGCAGAAGCCCTCCGTTGGGAAGCTCAGCTGGAAAAGCCTTCCCATAATTTCCCTCCGCGAGTACTCGTTTACATTTATTACATACAAAATAAATCTGCCTTCTCCTATACAGGAGCAACCTCACGGTATTTTAAAACATCTGCCCTTTCTCCTCTAAGAACTCTCTTTTCCAAACTAAATATTTAGGTTCTTCAATTCTTCATATGACAGCTGGAGAACCAAACTAAAATGGAGTTGCTTATGTCAGGAACAAATGGGTTGACGGTCTCAGTAGAACTGAGGCACTAGAGGAAACCTAACCTCACAGGAGTGTGCTGTTCTCAAAAAATTAACAAACGCCTTCTTGTTCCCCTGATTCAGTTATCCTGATCCAAATAAGAAGACCAATCAAATGAAAAAAGCCAAACAACTTTTTATCCCATAAACACCCCTCAGTCTGAGCAACTCGGAGCTCCTTGCTCCCGAAGCCCTGAGTTCCCCGGCCTACAGGGTGAGTGCCTTGCCGAGATCAACGTATCTTTCTGCTTTGTCTTGTTCAGTGTGCAGATTTTGGTTTTTGACATAGTATTTTCAGCCTTCTGTCATATCTTGTCTCAGTTTACTTCTAATCCAAAACTGTATATAATATTCCCGTACCACAAGAGGGCAATTATTTCGTGGAGTACGTTTTATAGGATGTACCCTGAACTGAGAGCTTTTGATGGTTGAGTCACAGTTGAGTCAGCCATGGCCCTTAGCAGAGGCTGGAATGAATTACCTAAGGGAGGAGGCATGGCAGGAGTAAGCCTGCGAACCCAGGTTGTACCACTGACCCTTTGAGCAAGTCCCCTCCCCGCTTTGCTCATCATTTCCTCCTTTTTAAAAGGAGAAGCATGCCACGTAACCCCAGAATTCTAGGGCTCTGCAGAGGTGTCTCGGTGGCTTCACAAATGTTTGGCTTTTATTTTAAATTCTTTGTTTTTAAAACTGTAATAAAAATATGTACAGTTACGTGTTTCCTATATTAAAAATGGTATATGCCCATTTAGTTCATTGGAGGCAACCAACATTTTGTAGACCTCAGACTAAAACCAGCTTTGTTGTCTTTTTATATTTTTTCAGCTACATCTAAAAGTGTCTTTGGTTAGGAAGGGTTCATTCGGTAGAGCTTTTTTTAAATTCAGGCCTGTGTGTGTCTATTCATATAAAACGTCCTAGTGAGGACATTTATGCCACCTTTAATCGGTGGTGGGCCAGGCGCAGGCCACCTGTTGGATGCAGTCTCTTGTCATAATGCAACATGTCAACATGTACAAACACAAGAGAGCCGGTACTAGCGTTAGTGCTCATTAAGTGTAGGATGTTATTTGGCTGACCTTTATCATTATGACAAGGAAGGAGAGTATCATGAGTATGTCTACTTTGAAACCAAAATTTCCCACTAATTCTATGAGCTTTAGAATCAGTTTTTGACTAGAGAATACATTGAATTTGTGAGTCTGGAAAATGATGTCATTTGCTACTACTTATTTGTAGCATTTTCTCATTATTATGCAGCTAATTTTCTTTTTTTCTTTTTTTTTTTTTTTGGTCCTCACTGGAGGATGTATGTATTGATTTTAGAGAGAGAGGAAGTGGAGGGAGGGAGAGAGAGAGAGAGAGAAATATTGATTGGTTGCCTCCCATATGAGCCCTGACTAGGAATTGAATCCAAAATCTATGTATGTGCCCTCACCAGGAATCGACCCTACAACCTTTTGGTGTATGGGACGATGCTCCAACCAGCTGAGCAACCTGGCCAGGGCATGCAGCTAACTTTCTTAAATAAAGGAAAAGAATGGATACTGAAGCTGATTCCATACTATAAGTGGAATCCCAGCTCTAGCTCTTATTAGTTGAGTCATCTTAGACAAGGACGCGACTCTAGAGCCTGTAATCTCACCACTATGCCCGTTATCTGAGCACCGCCCTCGCTCATGTGCTCACAAGAGACAGGATGGTCATTTTCAAGATCAAGTGGCCTTTTCATGTATAATGTCAGAGGCCAGAGCTAGACCTTTTCTGAATCTAGTAAGACATCTAGCCCATATTTGCCTTCTAAAGTTATGGCCGTATTACGTCCTTTACCATGTTCTGTACCAGGAAAAGTGGGCTGCATGGATGGTCCTATGAATGCTCCCCACCTACCTGTGGGGCTCTCCTGTAATCGGCTTCCCCCAGCCAACAACATCCTGGGCAGGAGCCCTGCTTCCCGGCTGTCCTACCTCCAGAAGCCCGGACTCCTGGGTCACAACAGCATCCTGACGGTGCTTCAGCAATTTGATTTGAGGATGATCAACAGTCCCTCGTCTTCAAGATTGCTTCCTAGGCCACTGTATGGATTACACAAAATAATGCATACAAAGCGCTGTCTCATGGTACATGTTTTATGTCCTTTTTCTTTTAGGTTCTTGGCATTTTGATATACTCAGAGGAACATTCATTTACAAGGCATTATATTGTATTAATTAAGTAATGCAAATAACATATACCCGAGGACACTCATTACTAACAAACAATTCACACCAACATCAACTGGAAATCTTTTCGAAAATGTTTTAGACCTCCCCAGTCGGCATCACCAAGGTAGGCCTGGGGCATATGAATAGAGTATGTACTTATTTCCTATTTCAATAGGTAATGCATGCTGGTGATTTAAAATCTAAATAGTATAAAAGGATTATACAATCAGAAGTAAATCTCCCTCCCACTCTCATTCCTCCAGCCCCTCCCCATTCCTCTCCCATGGGCATTCATTTTTTCCAAAGATATGCCTTCTTTTTTTTTCCCAATATTTTTACTCTGTATTCTTCAGATTGGATCATTTCTATTTTATCTTCTAGTTCATTGACCACTTTTTGGTCATTTCCATTCTGCCATAAGTCCATCCAGTGATTTTACATTTCTAATGTATTTTTTAGTTCTAGAATTGAACCATTTGGTTCTTTGTTAATAATTTCTATTTCCCTGATGACATTTCCTATTTGTTCATTCATTATTAACAACTTACTTTCATAACCCGTTCTTGTCCCAGGATATGTTTCCCCTGAATGACAAAAACATTTTAATGCTCAAATGGACTCCCTGCTTATCTAGAGAATGAAGAATTAGACCCAGTGATCTTCACGGAAAAAAAAAAAAAGGTTATTACAATCTCTTAAAATCCTTTTATTCACCTTATAAGCAATTTCTAATTTGTCTTTGATAAAAATGTTAATGTTTCATTTGAACTGTATCATGCATCTAACATGAGTAAAAACGGCGTATCTTCTGCTAAGTGAGTTGAGTAAGAATATACCAAACACACTGACTTTTGAAAACTTTTTAATTGGAAATATTTTCAATCTCTCCCCACTGCCTTGTTGTGTAAGGTGTAGAACTTGAGTGGCAGCAACTAGGACATGAGAACATTTGTGCCTCCTGTCCTGCATTTGCTAGAATAATGTCCACCCTTGAGTCCATCAGGTAAGAGAAAGCAGCTCTCTTCTGGCCACTCCCTGAGTTGGGGGGGAAACACATTTCTGCTGCAAGAGGAAAAAGGCAGCAGAACTTCTCCTAAAATGACACTCAGGAAAACAACTTCTCTTCACATGAACTATTCCATCTTACATTAGTAATAGGGAAGTACATAACATATAATTAGTATAGAATCATACGTTCACTGAAAATTGCCTTAACGGTTAAGTTACTGAAAAAAGCATTGGCCTAACTAAAATAAAATAACCATTTGGTAATATTTGTTTTTTAAGTGAACAAATGCTAAAAAATATATATTTATAATATGATTAAACAGAATTGCATGTCCTAAAGAAAATACCAGGATCTTCCAAGACACAGGATTTTTTTTCTTGAAGGGCATTTTTTCTCACGTATGTTTTGTATTTAACAGATTTTTGTGTAAAGAACAATGCCACACGATGGCAGAGTATGTCTGGATAAAGCAGTTGCCTGTTCTTCATGATGAAATTCTGAAACACAGCAACAAGATATGAAGATACAATTTCCAAGAAAAGAGAGTGGCTATGGATCCCATGCCCGTCAAGCTTTCCCCAGAAATCTGAACAATCCACCTGAGCCCACGAGTTGTGAGAGATATTGTTAAATTAATGCTACGTAGTAAAACTTATGTGCTAATTGTTAATTGTTCATGTGCTAAATGTTAATTGCAAACTTGCTAATTGCATAAATAACTATTTCCTAATGTTCCATTTTAAAATACAGTTTACAATGCTAAACACGCGGTTATGGTTTATAAATACCTAGCTGCTGGCATTTCTGTGGGCCAAGCAAAGTCAGATCGGGCCAAACCCTGGAAAACTCAAGTGAATTTATTCTACCCCGACCACATTGTCAGGGCCTTGTGCTCCTGACAGTTTTAATGGCGTCTGCTATTAAATCTTGGCAGACACCACCAGGTGCTTCTCAGAATGTGTGTGGGCCTCCAATAACCTGCAGCAGCATCCCAGGGGGTCACCATGTGGATTCCCAGGCCCTGTCACAAACCTGCAAATCAGAACTTTAGTTTAGGAAACCCTGTACCTTTGGGGGTGCCTGCTTCTATCCTACGGGGGGCGGGGTGGGGGTCTCTCTTGGGTTTCGCTTTTCCACAGGAAACAGAACATAAATCTCAAATTGTCTTTGCACTTGGACCAGTTCCCTTTGTTGATCTGATAAAAGAATAGCTTTTTGTACTGCAACAGTGAGTTTGCTGAATAGATCCCTTGTGTTTTAGGAGAAGAAATTTAGTGCCTCCTCGCTCCCCATCACTTCTGGCCCTGGTAGCTCTGAGAGTAAACCAGCTTGGGTTTCACCCTGCAGGATTAGCATTTCACAGAGCACATAAAGCCACTTGGAAGTCGAGAGGGGGCAGAGTGAAGGGTGCGCTGGGCTCTGTGTGGTTGGTTCCTTGTCTTTGGCCATTTGTCAGGCACAGCAGCTGAGGCTGCTGAACTGGATGAGGTAGTAACATGCAAGGTTCACACGGCAGCGAGATGTTCCCCTAGACTAGGGGGTGGAGCAGAGGCCACAGACTCACCTCCTGCCCCTCTTGTGCTTACTCCACACCTGGGATTGTAGGAGAGAGAAAATGTATCCTCTCCTCCCTTATGTACCTGGGACCTGCAAATTAAACTGAAAGATGCACAGGAGAAAAGGCATACCATTCTCTTTCTCTGTTTTTAAATATATCTTCATTGGTTTCAGGGAGGAAGGGAGACGGAAAGAGAGATAGAAACATTAATAGACGAGAGAGAATCATTGATTGGCTGCCTCCTGCAGGTCCCCTACTGGGGATCAAGCCCGCAGCTCAGGCATGTGCCCTTGACCAGAATTGAACCTGGGACCTTCAGTCTGCAGGCTGATGCTCTATCCACTGAGCAAAACCAGCTAGCCATTTTCTTGATGTTAATTTTTTCCATGCATGGGAGCTTCCCAAAAGAGAAGTGAAAACTCAAAGGAGCAACTAGACTTGGGGCTTAAGTGCCATTTTAAGAAAGGGCAATAAATCCTGAGGAAGGACAAGGGCGAGAGGATTTGGGCTTCCAGGGGGATAGAATGTGGGAACGTAACTAAGACACATATGGGTAAATGGATGGAAGATGAAAGTTCTTTTAGTCAGATCTGTGTCTATGGACGCACTTGGTGTGACCCCTTGGGCCCCCGTCCCCCCAATCTCTAGTGATAAGAGTCAGTCTCCTCTTCCTGGTGCAGAAGAGCACCTTCCTTGAAAAGGCCCTGCCTTTAAAAGGCAGCCCTGCCTTTAAAAGGCAGCATAAGAGGAGGGCAGAGAACTTTCCCTGCATCTGTTTTGTTTTTGTTTTTCACAGTTACCAGCTCAAAATAATCAGATGTCACAGTGGCCCATTTTGGGGTGGATATTCTGACCCCCTAGGGATATACAGCTGGGGAGGAGTGGAACAGGGGCTGGCAGGAAAGGACGAGTTCAGGCCGTTTCTTTGAGTTCTAACTGCAGCCCCTGTGCAGAACAGTCGGGCTGTGCTCTGGTGGGTCTGCTCTCCCCACTGTGCCAGAATTGCTGCGGACTGATTTGAAAGCAGCCCTCTGACCCTGGAGGAATATTAGGAGTAGGACTGATGTGCCCACCAGGTAGAGTGATTCTGCAGGAAGATAAATCTTAGATGGTGAGAAACAAGCTTCATTGTTCAAATGATTGAAGATGAAATCATAAGTACTTTTTTAAAAAGAATTTTGTGAGCCCCGCTGGCGTTGCTCAGTGGTGGAGCGTTGACCTATGAACCGGAAGGTCACGGTTTGAGATTCCCGGTCAGGGCACATGCCCTGGGCTGATCGTGCAGGAGGCAGCTGATCAATAATTCTCTCTCATTGTTGATGGTTCTCTCTCTCTCTCCCTCTCCCTTCCTCTCTGAAATCAATAAAAAATATTTTTAAAAGAATTTTGTGAAATATACGGTTATGCCATATCTGCAAATGATCCTAATACGATGGGTAGTAAATAACACACTCTGTAAAATAACACACTGTAAAATCGCACACTCTGTAAGTAACAAACTCTGTAAAATCTTAAGACCCAAATTCAAGGAAATCATTATGTTCCACTAGAGGGCACTGTGGTAACAATCTAGTAACTAGTTTAGAAAATAGATGAGCAAGAAGGGAGTTTGTGGCTCATTTATAAATTTGTGATGAGAATTCTTTGCGCAGAAACAAAAACCAAATACCACTATAACCGCGGGGAGTCTGCCTATGTGACACAAAAACTACTCGGGCAGGTTTTGTAAAAGCCGGAACGTTTTTTAAAATGCAAGTGTACTTACTGACTTGCACCAAATGGAATGGCTTTCAGTCAGTTGCTATGTTGTTCCCGTTGCTATGTGGTCTAGTAGAGGCTGCAAACAAAATCAAGGCGATCACATTTCCTCTGCCTCAGCCATTTGAAGAGCTTCATCCCCCTAATAGTCCTCCTCTGCATTTGTGCCCAGAGTGACCAAGTCTGTGTGAGGGTTTAAATTGGGAAAGAGAATGATGTGGGAGCTTGGTGTTTTGGTTTGTTTATTGATTGTTTGATTCGAGAGGGGGGGGGGGGAAAGGGAGAAAGAGAAACATCAATTTGTTGTTCCATATATGGGGTATCCCAGAAAATGTATATATTCCTTAACAGCTGATAGCTCGATTGTGAAAATGAAATTCATTTCAATAAACACTGCCTCTATAATTATTCAAAGTGTAAGCATACATTTTTGGGGGGACACCCTGAATGTATGCATTCATTGGTTGATTCTTATACGTGTCCTGACCAGGGAGTGAACCCCCAACCTCTAACCAGCTGAGGTACCTGGCCAGGGCCTGTTTGTGTGTATGTGTGTGTGTGTTGTGGTTTGTTAGTTTCTTTAACTCTGAGTGCCAGGTTGGGTGCTTCACCTGTATGACCGCTTTAATCCCCACGGCAGCCCTACGAGTTAGTTCCTGTTATTTATTATCTTGATCGGACAGATGAGGAAACGAAGGCTCGTAAAGGAGTTCCTGCTTGCCCATGGGACATGGCTAATTGATGTCGGAGTTGAGATTCAAACTCAGGCAGATTGAATCCAGATCCCAAGTGTGAGCTATTTCTAGGCAATTACTGGCAAAGACAGAACCAGGTCTCTTTGTTACAAATTAGAGAGTGATTGAATGTTGAAAAAGATGTGTACGGGCAGGAATGGTGGAAGAAAACTTTAGAAGAGGGCTAAAAGACAAAATGACTGTCTGCAAAGAGATGGATTCATGCCAAGAAATAAGAACATTCCAGGCTTGGCTGGGATGTCCCATAGAAGCCAGTTGTGCACAGCGCTGGAGCAGCCAGAACCCAGGGATTTCCCCACTGCACCCTGAATCCACAGAGCTGAGGTGCATGGTCAGGTGGGCTTCGCAAGAGAAACTCTCGGAAGACTGCTTCTTGTTTCAGGGCACAGAATAGGAGAGTTAGACGCCCCACCTAATCTCCAGAGCCCAGAGTCAAGTTCATTCCAAAATTATGAGAATAATTATAGTTGCTACCACTTGCGCACTCAAATGCCAGACAATTTGACTTGTCCTAGCTCACAGAATCTTCATGACGACTCTATGAGGCGAATACCATGTCCACCACCTGGGAATTCAATGTGCTGGCCCCTCGTGTGGATTATGAGTGAGAACGTCCATCCTGCACACAAACTGGATGTTTTAACCACCCTCCCCTATCTTGAGCAATACAGCCAATTCTGTACAGCCCGCTTCTGAGGACAGAGGGCAGGAAGGAAAGGTCAGGATGGCAGCTGGCAGAAAACAACCCGACCGGAGGGGAGCAGATGGATGGCAGGATCCAGGAGGGAGGCACCAACAAATAAAAGAAAATGACATGTCTGGGAAAGGTAGGAAATAGTCTCCAGAACATGAAAGTACTTGGGGGCGGAGGGGGGGGGGTGTGGATTAGCAATTGGTATGTAGAATGCTAAGAAAATAAAAAACAAAAAGGAATGATTAGTTCCAGAAGATACATGAAGAAAAATATTATTTTTGTAATAATAATTACTGAAAGTCCCAGGAAATAAACTCACGCAAAGGACCTAAGGTAGAGGTGAGCCTAATGCATTCAAGGACTAGAAAGGAGAGCAGGGCTGGAGCAGAGCTGGGAGGAGAGAAGACTAGGTCAGAGAGGAAGGGGGGGCAAGAGGGAAGGGCCCGGGGACCACTGGGGACTCTGGCTCTCACTCAGTGAGCAGGGAGCTGCTGCAGAGCTCTGTGCTAAGGAGTGACGCGGTCACACGTGTCAGAGGGTGATTCTGCTAATGTGTTGAGAATAAACGGTGGGGAAGAATAAACCATGGGGAAGCAGGGAGGGAGAAACAAGATGCTCTTGTAGCTAAGAAGGCCCTTGCAGTGGCCACAATGAAAGACAACAGTGATGGCCCAAGAGGAAGATGGTGGGTTGGATTGGGGTGTAGCATTGGAAGTGGTGAGAAGTGATGGGATTGAGGGTAGACTTTGAAGGCAGGGCCAAAATATTTCTTGACATATTGGATGTGAGGTATAAAAGAGAGAGAAGTCAGAAATGTGCCAAGCTTTCTGGTCCAAGGAACGGGAAGGATGAAACTGCGGTGGAATGGGATGGGGAGACCGCAGTTAGAGCAGCCTTCCCCTCATCTATTGCTGAGCTAACCCACACTTAGCCCCACTAAACACCAACAGTCATTTACTATTATTAGCTCTGGTGGTCCTGGCAGGTGGACTGGGCTCAGCTAGGCACGTCTCACTTGGTTGGGGTGAGGGTTCTGGAAAGATTCAATGAGCTGAGGGATGGACCATCTGGGGTTCCTCTCTCTCTCTCTCTCTCTCTCTCTCTCTCTTCTTCACCCCCCCCACCACCACCACCACGGTCTCTCCACATGATCTCTCCAGCATGGTGGCTTAGAATAGCTAGACTTCTTACACGGCTGCCCAGGGCCCCACAGGGATGCATCCCTAGACAGAAGGAAGCCATGTCTTCTTTCATGGCCCTGCATCCGAGGCAGCACACTATCACCTCAGCTGCAACCTACTCCTTAGAATCAAGTTACCATGTCCAAGTAGGAAGGGGATCAACACCCCCCACCCCCCCACCCCCGCTGCCCACCTCTAGATGCAAGGAGAGTCAAAGAATTTGTGGACATGTTTTTAAACCACCACAGCAGGTTTAGGGAAGTAGATAAGACTCAGTTGGGGAACATTTTTTGTTGTTGTTAATCCTCACCAGAGGATATTTTTCTTTTTTCTTTTTTTTTAATAGAGCATGGAAAGGAGGGGGAGTCATAGAGAGAGAAACTTTGATGTGAGAGAGACACATCGATTGGTTGCCTCCTGCACACACTCCAACTAGGGCCAGGGATCGAGCCTGCAACCCGGGTATGTGCCCCTGAATCAAACCCAGGGCCCTTCAGTTTGCAGGCCAGTGCTCTATCCACTCAGCCAGTTGGGGAACATTTTCAGTTGAACACTATTTGCATAGTAATAATACAGTAAGCACTGACCACTACTTTAACCAAAAAATGTGATGTGACCATGTTGGGGGGAATTGAGGGAGAGGAAGTGATGGGGTCTCCGTGTGGAAGAGCCAACTCTCACCCCCAATTATGGGAAAACAATTAGTGTAGACAGGGAAAATCAGGAAAAAAGAGTAAAGCCATGTCCATTAGACAGACAGGGACAAGCACAAAGGGAAATACACAGAAGGAGGAACCATAAGGGTGGCTCCTCCTGGGGAGCAAGATGGGAAGGAGAAGGGGGCTAGTGTTTTTGATGCATCTTCCAGCATTCAACTTTGTTGTTGTTATTATTAATTCTTACCCAAGAATATTTTTCCATTGATTTTTTTATTTTTAGAGAGAACAGAAGAGAGCAAGGAGCATCAATGTGAGAGTGACACACCGATTGGTTGCCTCCTGCATGCACTCCAGGTGCTGGGGGTGGAACCTGCAGCCTTACGGTGCACAGGCTGATGCTTTAACCACTTAGCCACCCCGGCCAGGGCCCATTTGACTTTTTAATCTACGTACATGTATTACTTTGATAAAAGAGTGAATTTTAGAAGGATGTAATTTTGTTTCAGTGAAATTGATGTTTAAAATGTGTAAGAACACCTGATCCATATGGCAAGGACAATTTGTGCCTTCTCTTCACATCTCCGTCCTAAGAGTGCTGGCACCCACAGGGCGCACGCAGCGCCCAGCCAGGGCCACGGTTCACACCGCGCTGCCCAGCACTGGCCGCGGCAGATTTCCAAACCCCGCAGCATCTCAATAGTCCCCCTCCCAGGCCCTCTCAGGCTCGTGGGGGGTGGGGGGGGCTGGTGCCTGTTTGAGGAAAAACTATGGCCCTGCGAGTTCACACAGTCATTAAAAGATAAGGTGGAGATTAGAAGACAGGTCTCTTGGCTTATGGTTTAATGGTCTCTCCTAGTTAACCCGTTAACCATGGAGGCGGCCTTCGCTGCAGATGATGCTGGCAAAGTGTATGGGGGGGAGGGGGCAGCGGGGAGAGAAAGGGAATATCTTTGGAAGGAAAGTCCATCCCTCTAAATTAAGTGCATTATGTTTCCAGGATAAAAACACACCTGTTATGAAATCCACTGTCCTAACAGATACTTGATACAGCGACTGTGGTGGCCCCTGGCTGAAAACACTCCATTCCCCTTAGTCACGCCTCTCGGGTCAGCGAGGCCTGCTGGATAAAGTGACAGGAAGAAACAAACAGACCTTTGGAATGAAATTCCTTGGCCCAGAGGAAAGCTGCAGCGAGGGGCAGGGGGCACAGTTCTGGGCACAACCTTGGGTTTTTCTCTTCAAAACGAGCCCTTATCAGGGGTGGGCCCGGTGGGCCTGGAGCTGGGAGCAGCGGAAAACACCGCCGGGCCAGGTGAGCTCGCTGCAGACCAGTGAACCCCCCAGACCAGGCACCGCCAGCAGAGCTGATCACCCCACCGATCTGTAGTTCGTTATGCAAAGACCCCTGATCTGATTATGCCGAAGCCCTTGTTAAAGTGATAATGTAGCCTGGTAAATGGCGGCCCCCAAATTTGCCAACGTGGGATGCTATGGCGATCAGGGTGGCAGAGCAGGGCCAACTGGGAGGCAGCTGACCCTGCCACGGTCAGGGCAGCAGAGCCCACTGAGCGCCTATGGTGTGCAAGCTCTGTCTCACACCTGGGGTGGCAGTGCCAACGGACAGAAGGACGCTGCCTCTCTGTCCCCAGTTGCTCACAGTGGACAACTAAGCGGCTCAGGAACCCTTCACGTGCCTCAGCAGTTTGCTCAGTTCTGCAGCCTGGCTGATCCCGTTTGCTTCACCCCTCCAGGACAGGACCCCACGATCTACTCCGCGGCAAGCTGGGGTGCAGTCGCTGGGAGGTGCTGCCCTGTGGACCATTCTGTGGCCCCTCACCGGGCCCCTCACCAGCACTGTTTTCACACTGAATACAGATTCCGCGCAGGGTCACTGGCCAGGTCTAGGCACTCCCCTGCTCTAATCTGACTTGATTTCCTTTTTTTCCCCCCAATCTCAGGACCCTAAGAGAGGGAGAGTCTCCCTGTGACACTAATTATCCCTCATCCCCAGCAGTGACGCTGCACTCAGGGGCCTGAACTCTGTGCCTGCCGACCAGGGGCGGTTCCAGTCCTACCTGGAGACGCTAAGTTACAGTTTGTTACCTTCGGCTTTATTTACCAACCTCTGAACAAACATGCCGCCGGACTGCCTCCCACGGCTGCCCGCGTGTCTGGGACGGGAGCTGAAGCAATTCTACAAAGAATGTCCCACTGGCTAGAAATGCAGTGGCACCTGATTAATTCTGAAAGTAAGCACTTAACCTTCAGAAACTTGGTCGGGGTCCATGAAGCCCAGGACAACGGACTCATTTAGCATGTTCCTCCTGCATTCACCGGGCGCTGGGGACGTGGCCACACTGGCCGTCTATTCAGAAAGTACTAATGGAGAACCTACTACGAGTCAGGCACTCGTTGGGCCCAGCGGACCAGCAGGGTCCCTGGTGGAGCACATGACCTAGTGATGAAGAGTGGTAAGGGATAGGACGAGTAAGTTCATGACGCTCTGGGAACAGATGGGGGCGCTATCAATAAAGGCCTCCCTGAGGAGGTGATGTTTACACAGAGCCATGAGCACAAAGTGGGGGAGATTCAGGTCAACGGAGCAGATGGGAGAAGGGAGGACCAGGGCAAAGGTGAGAGCTGGGACTGGAAACGCACGGCCAGGTTCGCTGGTCTCCGACACCCCGTTAAGGAACTGCTAATCCTGAAGACCAGGGGGATCCATTCGATGGAGGTGCTGATATGATGAGATTTACAATTCAGAAAGATCGTTCTGGTTGGAGCACAGGGTGTGGATGAGAGAGGGCCAGGAGTCAAGGCCGAGAAGCCAGTTTTAGGAGTGAACTGTTCTAATCCAAGTGAGAAGTGAGATGCGCTAGCTATGTTGTCATAAGGCGACATAGCAGAAACAGAACACTGGGATCGAGCGACACAGAAATCTTCCTCCTATACAAAGAGCCCTTACGCTTTATCAAGAGGAATAAAAGAGAAAAACGGGCAAAAGATATGAACAGAGAGTTCATAGGGAAAGACGTGCAAATGGCCCATAGGTGTGAAAATATGCTCATCTTCACTTATAAGGGAAACACACATTAACGCTACACTGAGGCCATCTGTCACCTATGAGACTGAGAAGTCTGACAGCACTCGCTGGGGGGAGCAGGTCACTCACACGGGGCTGGTGGGAGTGCACGATGCCGCAGGCCCTACGGAGGGGAATTTGACCGTATCGGACAAAACGGGTTTTCCCTTCAGCCTGGCAACTCACTTCTGGGATTCCACCCTGAAGATACACTCCCACAAGCATATGCCCAAGGCTGCCCACTGCAGCCCTGTTCGCAATAGCAAAATATTAGAAACAATCCGGATGCCCTTACACAGGACACTGCAGAAAAAACCAACCTGTCCATGCAGCCTTTTTTTTTTTTAACCCACCTGAGGATGTTTGTTTCTTTTTTATTGATTTTTAGAGACAGAGAAACATTGATTGGTTTTTAGAGAGAGAGAGAGAAACATTCACACTCCAGTTGGGGATCGAACCCACAACCGCGGTATGTGACCTGACAGGGAATCCAATATCCACCCTTTTGGTGTCCAGGGCCCTGCTCCAACCAACTGAGCCACCTGGCCAGGCCCATGCAGCGTGCTTTAGAGATAAGGAAGAGCTCTATGAAGCCATTTCACTTGTTAATGAAAATCAAAATCAAGGTGCATAGCGAGCATACACTATGCTCTCTTTTGTGTAAGGAGAAAAGGAAAACATAGGTATGTAATTCCTTAATGTTGTGGAAAGAAGGAAGGGTGGCTGAAAGGAGGGTAAAAAAGCAGGAGAGAAAGGCAGACAGGGTGGAGGATGAGCCTGAGACTGAAGGAGTGAGCAGGAAGGATGGGGGGCTGTGGATGGGAGATGCCTCTTTAGATAGTTTTGACTTTTGAACTAGGTAAAGAATGTACATATCACAAAATAATGGACATAAACCCTCAATGGGACATAAATAGAAACAAATGAATGATATGTCAACTTCACAACATAACTTCAAAGGTAAAGAAAGGATGTGTTCTAGGGGGGAAAGAGGGCCACAAAGAAATCCTGAACTTTATTTAGTGGGTTATTGGCAGTAGCATCAATTTTAAAATTATGAAACTGGCCCAGCCGGTGTAGCTCAGTGGTTGAGCATTGACCTGAGTCAGGAGGTCATGGGTCAATTCCCAGTTAGGGAATGTGCTGGATTGCAGGCTCAGTCCCCAGCAGGGGACGTGCAGGAGGCAGACAATGATTCTCCCTTATCATTGGTGTTTCTGTGTGTGTGTGTGTGTGTGTGTGTGTGTGGGTGGGTGGGTGTGTGTGTCTCCCTTCCCCTCTTAAAAAAAAATTTTTTTTAATTGTGAAACTGTTATCTATTGCAGCATGGAAGAAATGTGTAAATATAGGGAAGTGAGGAAGTGTTCAAAGGCAGGTGGGGACTTGTCTAAGGACACAGGAGCTGATTTCTCCACCTGCACCAACTTTGGACAATTGGAGCATCAAAAAGAATAATGACCATAAGGAATTATGGCACAATGAATTAAAAAAGAAAAGAAAAATCCGTGAGTCCATAGTAATACTCACGAAAGCAGCATAAGAAGGAGGAAAGGCCTTCTTTACAGAGGAATGCCAACTAATAAATATAGGAAAAATAATAGAATTTTAAAAATCAGCATGTTTGATTCCTAATAACATCCAGGCAGAAGTCATCAATTGATAATCCTAAAGGTGTTTCGGAACAGGATACTCACTGGGCCTGGGAAATACCTGGGGAAAGAGTGCCGGAAAGAGGTGTGTGGCCACGCCTTACCCACCCTAATCTCCCCTGGCCAACAGCAGGCGAACCCGCATGTGGAAATATCTGTCACCTGGGCTGAAATCCTGCCAGACTCGTTTCACTCAAGTCTAATCAGGAGGAGACAAACAAAAGCAGAGTGGGGGGCAGTCTCCAAGGCAACCAGCCCAGGCTCTTCAAAGGGAACAAATGAACAGGAGACAGTAAACGGTGGGGAGGGCTGTTCCAGGTTCTAAGAGATAAGAGAGGCCCACAACCAAATGTGATGTGTGTCAACTCTGACTGGACTTCTAACATTTTTTAATCACCCTAAAAGTCACGTGGAAACCATGAGGGAAATTTAAGCACAGATTGTACATTAGATGAGTGACTGTCCCCTTCCTCCCCTATGCTAACATATCGTGCTTACATAGGATATGCTCAAGTATTCAGGGGTGAGTGTCATGAGAACTGTACCTTATTCCAAACGGTTCAGGAAAAGAACTGAGACAAGATGCAAACTGGCAGAATGTTAACAACCAGAGCGAAGGAGTGAGCCTGTTCACGGAACTCTTCTTTCAACTTTTCTGTACATTGGAGAGTTTTCAAAATAAAACCTTGGGGGAAACCAATAGCTGATGCGTCAGAGCTCAACAGAGGGAAAACCCTCCATTGGCAAAGATTTTGCAAATGCCCAGCTCCCAGTGCATGCAAGGAAGCAAAGTTGCTTTGCAGGAAGGCCGCAGTGCCCAGGTGCAAGATAACACCCAGGTCTCCAGCACGGAAACAGGTAGGGACCACACTGCCATCTGCGGAGGCGCTAACATGGGAGAAGGAGCCCATTTTAGAGGGCAAAGGGGGAGTAAAACATTCAATTCAGGCATCCAGAGTCCCAAAGCCCATACCAGCCCTGGGTTATGGACCCCTGATGTAGACAACAGACCATAGAGTGTAAGATGTAGAAAGCACAAGGGCGATGGATAGAGGAAAAGGAGACCATGAAGGAGCCTGGAAAGAAACAGCCAGAGCCCTGACCGGTTTGGCTCAGTGGTTAGAGCATCAGCCTGCAGACTTAAGGGTCCCAGGTTCGATTCTGGTCAAGGGCATGTACCATGGTTGCAGGCACATCCCCAGTAGGGGGTGTGCAGGAGGCAGCTGATCGACGTTTCTCTCTCATCGATGTTTCTAACTCCCTATCCCTCTCCCTACCTCTCTGTAAAAAATCAATAAAATATAAAAAAAGAAACAGGCAGAGAGTGTGGGTGTCTATATGACAGCCCTGAATCAGCTCAAGGCATGAAGGTGGGGTGTCGAGAGGAGGGCTGTTTGACATCAAGGCTTGTCCAAAAACCAAGAGATAAGAGATCAAAGGCCCTAAAAGCAGGCCCACACCAAACCTTAAAATCAAGAGAGATGACGGATAATCATCATACCCGGGACATTTATCACTCAGGAGAAGCCAATGATCAATGATCGTGTAGACATGAGAGCAGAGCTAGGAAACGGGGAAAAGAGGAAAACCAGTTGGCCATCTCGCCGAGCAGAATCCATTCATCAGCAAGAGCTGGCCACCTGTCACGTTGGAGAAACGGGCCCACTTAATCAGCATTTCTAGCCTCCCACCCATGTGCCTGGAGCCATACAGACCTGGGATGGCAGAAAATAGCCTTCTGCGCCTGCCTCCTCCAGTTACCGGGCACTGACCACTGCAACTGGGAAAGCTGAGAACTCTTCATCCTCTAACACATTTGCGAAACTCATTGGCTTTAACAAATTGTTCCCCAAACACCTGGCCTGTGCGTTCTCCTCTAACCAGCACGCACTATATCACACTCAGAAAGCGCCTCTAAGCTCTCGCTTGCCTTGAGAAACAGCCATCAGCCATCAGAAAAGCTAAAACCCCTCTTGGCTCTGGTGAAGCGTTCACTTCAGGGAAACACACAAGCCAATTTGGGCGGATTTAATAAGTTTTAACAAAATCCAGGTGAGGAAATGTATCTGGAAAAAGCAGAAGAGTCTTACAAGCAGCTCTGAGAAATGATGGGGTGGTGGGGGGCGGGGAAGGGGGGAGTCGGAGTGAAAGCATTTATACCTTGGGAGAAGGCAACCTGAAATCGAATTTCACAAATGGGATCTTGCGTGTAACCGCCATCTGATACAGTGGCTTCCAAACACCTTGAGACCCTGTGGCCTTCCTACACTTCTCCTCTGCGGCTTGGAACCCGCAGGTTTTGTCCTAGAGGTAATCGAGTTTAAAGCCCATCAAATCTGAGCCCTCCCCGAAGGCCACAGACCGCAATCCTGTAGAACGTACTTTTAAAGTATCTACTCTGTGTTCTTCTGATTGTGAGACGTGAGGGACACGACTCCTCAAGCTTAAGAGAAACCATTCCTTATCCTGGCAGGACCCGCTCCACTTTATGGGCAGAGGTGCGCGGCCACGCCTGCAATCCGGGAGAGCGGCATGTAGCATGTCTGAGTACTTAGCAACACAGGCAGGCTTTTTATAGGACCCTCGTGCTCCCACACGGGCTTTGGGCCTGAAACCCTAAGCATGACAGGCACAAGGCACTGGGGCTTTGCTAATAGGAATTGCCCCCTTGGGCCTCGAGCTGGAAAGCGAGTGGTGCCCACTATGGGAGCATCCAAAGGATTGAACGGGACCGCTGAGCCATGGCTCACCCGCCCGGCCAGCTCTGCCCCGACCCTCCGGCCGCCCCAGAAGAGCTCTGTCCCAACACACAACACCAGCACCTGTACGAGTCTGAGCAGGCGTGCAGGTGTGGTGTTTAGAGCCCATTGTCTGAGCTGAAGACACATATTCGTTCCTTAAAGAGAAGCTCAGGACCAAAACCCAACCCAAGTAGAAGATAGTTCTTGAATAGGAGCAAGCTAATGGCTGTGGCTTTAAAGAATCTATAGATGTTCTATTAAAAGCCTGCCACCGCCCGGCCGGTGTGGCTCCATGGTTGTGCGTTGACCTATGAACCAAGAGCTCAGGGTTCCATTCCTGGTGAGGGCACATGCCCTGGTTGCAGGCTCGATCTCCAGAGGGAGTTGTGCAGGAGGCAGCTGATCAATGATCCTCATCACTGATGTTCCTCTCTCTCCCTCTCCCTTCCTCTCTGAAATCAATAAAAATATTTTTCTTGCCCTAACCAGTTTGGCTCAGTGGATAGAGCGTCGGCCTGTGGACTCAAGGGTCCCAGGTTCGATTCCGGTCAAGGGCATGTAACTTGGTTGCTGGCACATCCCCAGTAGGAGGTGTGCAGAAGGCAGCTGATCGATGTTTCTCTCTCATTGATGCTTCTAACTCTCTATCCCTCTCCCTTCCTCTCTGTAAAAAATCAATAAAATATATATTTAAAAAAATACATTTTTTTCTTAAATTTAAGCCTGCCACCGAACAGCTGTGAAAAGAAGCCCAGCATTCCTGGATGGGCTTCCTCTGCTGGCGGGTCCACCCCAGAACCTACTGTGGTGAACCCTACTGTCAGCCAGCACAGGGTCCACAAGGGGCGCGCTCTGGCCATGTTCCTTCCACGGTTGAGATGAGCAAATGTGACTTTCAACCTTCCGGCTAGGGATTCAGGTACAGAAAGAGTAAAGGGGGCATGTCGGTAGATTTCCACCTGGGTCGTGTGCAGAACCGCCTAGTCATGAGCCCCACATCTCCCAAAAGAAAGAACAAACCCCAAGGGAAGTTCGACACATCTTTTATGTACAAACGGTCAGTGGTACAGATGGAGTTACTTTTTATAAATATCTGCAGCAAATCCTCTAAAAAAAGCTGTGAATAAAACTACCTCTCTACACCAAGGGCCTGTCCATCCCCAAAGTGTTAACGGCAGGACAGCCTATTCTTAGCCAAACACTTGCGGGGCCTCCCGGGAAGGACCGGAGCCTCTGGGACCAGGCGAGCGCCCTCCCATCTCCCCACAGAGCCAAGGTGACTTGAAGGTCATCTGTAGCCCAGGACCTGGGAGTGATTAAACTCTTTCTTCCCAAGACTCCGGTCTTCTTTGTCAGGCTGCTGATTAAGTGGCCTCTCTGTTTCCTGGCCTTGGCCCGGAGGGAGAGAGGGAGGAAAGGAAACTACAATAGTGCGAGGAAGTAAAAAACTCTGGGTATTTTGATAAAAAAAAAAAAAAAAAACAACACTTGGTAATCAATGTAACCCTGTGAAACCAATGGATCAGACTCACCAGAGGGAAACTTGTGATTTAGCATTCGGGGTTCTACAGATAAGCATTTTTTTTTTAAGGAAGATAATTACTTAGCACCAATTTCTCTCTCTCTCTGATAATTTTCCCTTTTCCTTCAAGCCCCTGGCTGTGATCAACGCAGTCGGAGCAGGCTCAGGGCGCTTCAATCAGTAACACAGCTGGGCGGACGGTGCCGTCACACAGCACCCACACCAGGACACGGCTCTGGGGGCATAAGCACCCCGCAGGCTCCTCCAAGGGTTGCGACGCGGTGCGCCAGGCCCACGGGGCTTCATTCAAAGCGACGCAGGTGGTTGTACAGCGACTGGACGTAAGTGAAGACACACATGGGGTCCGGCTTGCGGCCCATCACCATCATATCCTCCACCTCGATCAGGCGTTCGCAGTTGGCCAGGTTCCTGAAACACAGAAGCCCCATCAGGACGCAGGTCCTCGGTCCCCAACATCCACCAGCCCCTGGCGGTCAGCCCCTCAGGAGAGCAGAACTCAGCCTGGAGCTGGAGGCTCCCAAGTGCCCTCCCACCCCCGACCCCCAGGAGAATTCCGACCCCTCAGGAGAACCTGTGCAGTCACTTCATCGAACGCAGTGTTTACCAAGCTCCCACATTCGGGACGCACCCGTGCAACTCGGATTTTCATTTAAGTCAACTTACATCAATTTCCAATCAAACTACATTTCACTAAATTTCACGTAAAAAATTCACTGTATCCCAGCAGTATATGGAAAATCAGCATAAACTATAAAAATAAATGCAGGGAACGTCTTTAACCGTGCGGATAGGTTCTGCAACTTCAGCAAAAGGACATACAACAAAACCAGTTTTACCCTAGGCTAACTGCTATAAACTAGAGTCCCTACCCAGGCATGTCAAACTCAACAGGCCACATGCGAGGCCCGCTGGCCTTGAGTTTGCTATGCTTGCTCTACACCATCTCATCAACAATATAACCAAACAATGTTGCATGAAACGTGATTCAAGGACCTGAGGTCGAAGGAGTAAAGTAAAAACAATTCACTCCTATGCCTCCTGAAACAGTGATTCTAAACTTTTTCTTACCGTGACCCATGGTTAGAGATTTTTCATCATGACTCCTCACACACATACATGTGGAAATGACTTTTCACAAAAATACCCTACTACCCATATTTTCTCCATAATATTTCAACTTTATTTCTCCCCCACCTCTTTTTTTTTTTAATGCTGGTTATGAGCCACTGCATTGAGTTTACCACCTACTGATGGGTTCCAACTCAAAGCTTAAAACATTGTCTAAAATCACCTTGCCTCCCTTCCCCCCAGCCCTGTGCCGCATGCCATGGGAGACACTGGTTTAATTTTGGCCACTGGCACAGTTGCGTGTGGGAACTGGCGCCTTTCGCTGGGCTGTCACGGAAGCTGTTCCCTCCGCCATCCCAGCTGCCAGGCGGCTGAAGGCCTCAGTTCCATGGAGGTAGGACAGTGAGAGTCCACAGTTCAGGGACATTGCACTGCGCACCTCAGCACTGAGTCTTTAAATGCCGTCCTCTGCAATGCCCAGCGACGCTTCCCCGGGGCACCACATGCGGCTGGCCTGGCGGCACCAGCCAGACACAAAAGGACAGAGACAACTGCACTTGGTCCAATCATCAGCGTCCTTCCTTCCACACCTGTGTGCACTTCTGTAGTTCCAGGGGTCCCCCCGTCCTTCTCACCCACATCACTAAGCGCATGGCTGTCAGGGTGCCCATCCCACCTCCGTCCTTACTCACCATAGGACTTTGGGCAAGAGACTTAAATGCTCCGTGCCTCAGTTGCCCCGTCTGTAATAACAGCCACTTTCACAGGGTGGTGTGAGGATTAATGAGCTGATCCACACAAACAGTGGAAACAAGACGGCACATGGAAAGAGCTCAAGAAACAGCAGAAAATCACCCTCCTGCCTCTGCTCCCCCTCCCAGTGCCCCTCCCCTACACCCCGTTCCTTTTTGGGAAGTTGTGTGTCTTCATGTGCCTTGTACCCCAGAACTGTGACCCCCGTTCCCATGGCTCACGCAGCACTTTCTACCAGTCCCCACCGACCCGGGGCTTGCGTGTTCCAGAGACGCGGCCCTTGACATTAGCACAGAACCCTGCTTCGTGGTGCTGGCCTGACGCCAGGCCTCCTATCAGAAACCAAATGTCAAGGCGAAATGGAGACATCTGTCCCAGATCCCGTTGCTGCCTCCCCCCTCGGTTTGGAGCGGGCACCCTGTAAGAGAATCCACCAGCTTTGTGGGGTGGCGAGTGGTTTGGCCCAATGAGCGGGCACCCTTGCTCCCCAGGTCGGGCCAGACAGGGCTCAGTGTCAGGAAAGTCGGCGCTCTGACAAGGGCAGGCATGCAAAGGTGCTTTGTCCACGGTCAAGGTCTGAAAATCGGAGTTCTCCTGAGGGTTCTCCGGGGACCTGAGTTCACCTTCCTGAGCTATCACGTAGCATCTGGCGCTCTCCTCCTCATCTGCAGCCCAGGAGAGCACCTCCCCGCCTCCCTCCCTCCCGGGGCTGCTGCCAGAGGACCTCGGGTGTGTGTGAGCAGACTCTGCACGTGTGCCCAGGGCATCACCACCAACAGCGTGGCCTCAGCAGCCCCCTCTTAAATGTGGGCAGCATTAGAACCCAGAACCTCAGCCGGGGAAGAGAACTGAAATACCATCCTCCAAACGCCCTCATCAGAAGCACCAACCATCCCTCTGAAGGCCCTGCCTGGCACGCTCACCACCAAGTCCGGAGAACGGGCCCTGGAATCCTCAGAGGACAGTTCGGATCCCTCTACAGGTGGCACTGCCATGGGACGTTTCCCTTAATTTCTCATACTCTCTCCCCCCCTTTTTTTTCCCTGATATATTTTTATTGATTTTGGAGAAGAAGGGAGAAGGAGATAGAAATATCAATGAAAGAGAATCACTGATTGGCTGCCTCCTGTACACCCCACACCAGGGATCGAGCCTGCACATGTGCCCTGACGGACAATCAAACCGTGACCTCCAGGTTCATAGGTCGCTGCTCAACCACTGAGCCACACTGGCTAGGCACTCGCTCCCCTCTTGACTCTTTACACCTATTGTTCTCACAGGCTATTCTCGGGTTTAAAATTTCCCCCCGACGAAGGAGCCCTGTTGGAAGACAATTTTCATATCCACGTCTTTCCCTCAAACTAAATACCGTGGTTCCTTCACTGCTCGCCAAGGGTACCTGGGCCATGTCTGTTGAGCTTGTTCTGATTTCTTGTCCCCTCATGGAGCACACCCAGAGCTGCTAGCACATCCCAGGTGCCATCCCATCATCCCACCTGTGCGGACAGGATGAGCTGGTCCCTTCTGACCCTCACAGCGACGACATCCCTGCCCAGGCAGCGAGTCTTTGAACTCAGGGTGGCAGGCAGGACTGGCACTAAGGCCTCACCCTTGGCCTTACCCTCTCCTACCCAGGAAGGAAGCGGTGGGCAAGGTGCTGGCTTCCCCAGCAAACAACGAGGGGACTGGGCCACCGCCATCGGGCCCTGACCCCAGCTGACCCACCACAACGGTAACAACGAGATTGCCCAAAGCTGAGGACACAGTTTGTGAGACAGGAGATGAGAAAAGTGATGATTGGCAACTTTTACAAAAAATTGTTTACGTCTCAAACATGAGAGGCCTGAACTGCCTTTTAAGTAAGATTTAAATTTTGTATAAATGATACAAACTTGTTCTAACCAATGTAAACAACAAGGAACAGTCGGAAGGAGAGAATACAAGTCACTTCCGACGTCCCCGGACGGCAAGAACCAGGGACCACATCTGGGGACCAGCCGTGCTAAGTGCATGTATGGAGCCCCACCTCGGTGGGGGTTAGGAGAGGTTCGCAGCAGGGCTTTCTCCTGCTCCAGGCCGTCGTGGTCTTCAGCCACCGCGGGGCTGGCCTCTGAGGGGGGTGGGGGAGGGCTGGAGGGGTTATTTTTACTTATTTAAGCTTCTCTAAGACCAGGATGCCAGAGCTCGGGCTGCAGCCTCCTATCTGGTTTTAGGCAGAGACACATGGACACTACAAATAGCCTGGAAGCCCCTCCTGCTCCGAGTAACCCGAGCGCAGGGCACATTCCGCGCAGGGCAAGTGGGAGCCTGGGGCCGCATGTCTGGCTCCACGGGAGATGAGGGGGAAAGGGTGCAGAGGGTCAAGTACCCATAAAAGGGGCTGGCCCTCCGCTTTCCAAGTCCTGAACACCTGTCCGACAGAAAGAGCTCATCTTGCTGTCAACACCGCATCCGTTCACACAGATTAGGCCACGAGAAATCTCTGGGGCTGTAAATTAGGGGGGGGGGGGGTGGAGAAGCATAAGTTACTTTTACTCTGCAGGCCCTGATGCATCTCTGTGCTTTTTAAAAAATACATTTTTTTTTTATTTTTTTTTTTACTGATTTCAGAGAAGGGAGAGAGGGAAAGAGAGATAGAAACACCAAGGCTGAGAGAGAATCATCGATTGGCTGCCTCCTACACACTCTCTACGGGGGATCGAGCCCGAGACCCAAGCATATGCCCTGAACAGGAATCGAACCTTGACCTCGTGGTTCACAGGTCAACACTCAACCACTAAGCCACGCCGGTTGGATGCGTCTCTGTGTTTTTAAGGAACTCGCTCACAGAAGGACCTGGAAACTTCTCCTTCCTGATGTGAGGTGGACCCAATGTGGGGAGGAGGCCCCATCCCTGTCCTCTTTGCCCTTCCAAAGCCTGTAACTTCATCGGAGCCCAGGTTCCTCTCCTCCCACACTGCCTGCTCCTGAACTGCCTTTCTTAGCTCCGTCCCAATGCCTGGACACTTCCAGCAGCCCCGAATGTCTACTTGGCTTTGGGTGTCGAACCTAAGGAACAGGGGGTAAGACGCTGGTAGATGGGATCTTTGATCAGGTGTCTCTGTGCCTTCTTTCCATCTCCTCTAACCAGCCAGGAAACAGGGGAACCAAACTGCTGTCCCTCCCCACCCGCCAGCACCTCGGACAGCCAAGCCTTCTCCAGGGAGTACCTTCAAGATCATCACCTGGATGACTCACGAGGGGAGGCACCTTCCCAGACTCTGAGCAAGCTCCCAATACAGACATGCTGGCCCCCTCGAATCAGCAGAAAAGCAAGAATGCATTTCAGGGGCCTGGCAGACCATCCTCCCGTCCCCAGCCAGGAACAGGCTCGGGCTGCAGGGAGGCAGGGCCAAGTGTCTTACCCCCACCGTCTGCTCTGGGGAGGAGGGAGGCAAAACCTGGAACAGCCTCCGCCACTGCTCCCCAGGCTGGGGACAGCAGGAACATCTGTTTGGAGTCTGGAGGCTCCCCGCTCCAACCTCATGCTGGGAAAGCATAGCCACCAAGCGCTCCGCCTCTGGCTGCCAAGGGAAGCTGTGCTCCCGGCGAGCCGAGCCGGGGTGCAGGGCCACCCCACCCACCCCATGGCCCAGGGCCTCCCTCTCCTTGCCACAGGCCCAGGGCTGAGGGGAACCAAGGCAGCCAGGGCATGAGCTGGCACCGCTTGGTCCACTAGACTCGATGGAGAACTCCGTAAGCCAGGTGTGGCCTCACCCAGCTGGGGAGGGTCCCGGGGTGCCCACGCCAGAGACCCGGGCCTGCGCACTCCGACGGTCTGATGTTGACGGTCCCCGTTGCTGGGCTGCAGGCAGCTGGGCCTCATCCTGCGGAGGCGCCCCTCCCCAGCCTCGAGCACTTGGCTCTACTTGACCATGGTCTGGATCCAGTTGCATAACACACTCCATCCGAAGCTGTTTCTGCAATTAGGATGACAGCTAACCCCAAGCAGCCAAGAAAGAGAAGGCTTTTAAAGTATACAAGGAGTTCTTGTGACCCCGACGGGGCCGAGAGTCCAAGCGCGTCATCCGAGACAACACAACAGGGGCGCTACTCCTGTTCCAACAACGCGGGCCAGGAGCAGGGAGCCAGGTCTCCATGCGGCCCCCAGAGCAAGAGCTGCTGCTCAGAGAGGGGCCGCTGCCTCCGCTCAGGGGAACCCTTCAGGTCCAAATGCGGGTCCCGTCACCTGCTGGCTTCGACTCCTTCCCTGGCCAGGCTTCGGTGGGCGCGGGGGCCGAAGGGTAGGCAGGGAATGGGGTGAGGAGGCCTTGGGGAGAGGGCGCCTCCAACTCGACAAGCACAGGAGAGCTCCTCCTAGATGTGGGCCCTCGGCACAGACCACAAAGCAGAGGCTTAAGCCAGCGGCACAAAGGCAAGTGGGCCGGTGGGCGGCTGGGCAGGAGGCAATGAGAATGTCCCCTCCAGGAAACGGCGCTGTGGGAGGCCTTCCTCCCCTTAACGCCACCAGGCTTAGCATCAGGTGGCCCTGAACACGCTCATCTGTGCCTCGTGCTGCTCTGGGGCCTCAGTGGAGGCAGCAATGGCTCCCCTTTCCCTCTGCCTGTGCTCAGCCAAGAAGTCCTGGTGTGGAGGGCAGGAGGAGAGCGAGGGCAGAGGATTCATCCCTCCAGCTCCCTCCCTGCCAGGTCACTGTAAGCTGCTCAGAGCCACTGCCCCGAAGCGCAGCTCCTGTCAGGCAGCCCCCTGCATAGCTCTGCTCCCCGGCTCCCATCACTTCGGGCTGACTAGCCGAGGGCCCTGCATGGCACCTGGCCCCATCCCTCACTCCTGCCCACACCTCGCTGGCCCAGTGCACACGCACCCCCCGCAGAACCCTGGCAGACACATCGCGCCTCGCCTGCTCCTGATGCTCTGGGGCTGCCCTCAGATAACAACCAAACCTCCACTAGCTTCCCAAGTGCCTCCCAACCCCAGAACTGCCCCCACCCACCCTTCTCCCCATAAGTGGGTGGGGAGAAGGTAGACAGTGCTCTATGAAACACTGGAATAATGTTTAGGGAAGCAACATCTACTTACTGGGGAAAGTGTTTACATGTCCCCCCGGCAGATATTACTGAATTTCCTGCTGATCAGTCACAGCTGTGGCTCACCCGGGCCGCTGCATCTTTCCACCAGCCCCACGAGGGCAGGCTCAGTGCTCTGGGGGCGTCATCCCATTGCCCATCATGCCCGGTCTCCCAGACTGTCAGCCAGAGGCCAGCCACCCAGCAAACAGGGCAGGTGTGCCAAGAAGAGAGCCTGGCTCCAAGACCAAGTGCTGGGGGACCCAGGCAGATCCCCACGTCCAGGACTCATCTCCCCATCTATCCAGGGGGGAGCAGACTGGAAGGCCTCAGGGTCTCGGCTCCCCATCGGCTGCCCCATATGCTGCCGGCCCCTGTGCTCCACCCATGCAGCAGTGGGGCTCCGGGGCTGGGCTGGGCTGGGAGCCAGTGGGCCTGCCATCTACTCACTCGGCCATGGCGAAGGCCAGCTCGAAGTTCTTCTGCCGCTGCGTGGGGCTCAGGGCGCTGTAGTCGAAGGCGTCGGGGAAGAAGGAGTGCACCAGAGCGCAGAAGGCCATCCCGTCACTCCAGCTGGAGGAGAAGTTCTGCAGGTCCACGTGCTGCGGGCAAGGCGAGGTCCATGCCAGCAGGTGAGGGGGTGTGGCCCCACCTCCACCCCTGCCCATTGCAATCCCACGGGCGGGTTCTCCAGCCCCTGCTCAAGGGCCAGCATCCACTCAGCTCAGCCACAGCCACCAGCTGCAGTCACCACCTCAGGCCACAAGGGGCACTAGACCAATCAACAAGGGTCCAGACACAGGACTCCTGGGATCTGCTAGGGACTGACTGGGGAGGCACAATTTCTCTAGCTCCTACCCCCGCCCCCCCTCCCCCCACTGGGCTCTTGCCCTGGCCAGGAAAACAAAAGCAAGGGGTGATACTTAGTCCAGGCCCTGGCCGGGGTCCCGGGGGCCAGGCTGGGACCTGGGCTCACCTGGTAGCCCAGAGTCTTATTGCGACACCACTCGAGCAGGATCTGCTTGATGCTACTGGCGCTGGCCACGCCGAAGCTCTGGGACCGCTTCAGCTTGGCCCTGGCCTCGCCTCTGCCCCTGTGGAGAGAGTGCAGGCCTGCTGTGGGGGCCGCCCCTCAGCTGCCATTTCCACCGAGAAGCAGGGGGGGTCCCCAGCCACCCCACATCGCCGCGACGGTGGCCCCACCTGCTCCCCACCCAGGGAGGCGCTCTATCAGTACACAGCCTTCCTCGCCCCCGTGTTCAGGCGTGAGTCCTGCACATGAGCTACACAGCTGCCCTTGATGGTATCCGGGAGGACCATCCCCCCTGCCAGCCTCCAGGTGCCCCTGGCAACCCCTCCTTCTGAGGCTCCCTCTGAGGCCACCCATGCTGATGGCTCTTGCCTACACTAGAAGGATGGTTTCCTCTCCTGGGCCCCAAGGACACCCCCTAACAGCTGAGATGGGGTTGTCTGGGCCCTGAGGACACCCCCTAGATCTGTCTCTCTCACTGGAGTCGGAGCCTCAGGAGCCAGCATTGGGGTCCTGTGGTCATCACAGGCCTGGGCTGCCCCCTGCAAGCAGCAGGTGTCACTCACTACCCTGCACTGACAGAAGGGCCCGGTAAGTGCAAGGGTGGGTCCCATCTCTAAAGGGAGGGTTTGAGGCCTGACGGCAGACCGGTGGGCGCTTGGGTCCTGGGTATCACCTCCCAGTTCCTGCTGGGAACCCCAATGGACTGCCCTCCTGGCCTTCTGTTCTCTCCCAGAAGCCAAAGGGACTACAACTCACAAGGAACTTGGGCATGAGGGCAGGCCGGGCCCTGCCCCTGGGAACTGGACAGAGAGGAGGACTCTCAGCAGGCCTTGCCCGACCCTGACCTTGTGTCTTACCCAAGAGGTCACACCTTAGGGAAGGACCCCAGCTCAGGACCAGCAGTCCTGCCTGTGCCTTTGAGCTCAGGCGGGGTCTGGGCCTACTCTGGGGGCCCAGCCTGATCTGAGGATTAGCGTCCGTACTTGCCCACTGTATCCTGCTCCCACTTCTCAAACAAAGCCTTCCGGGCCTGCGCACTGGAGGTCCGGGGCAGCGTCTGCGACCTCACCAGCTCCCGGCGATGGGCCTGCGTGGTGGCTGGCGGCTGCGGGGATGGGGGCGACTGGGGCGGCGTCGCCAGAGGGGGGCTGAGGAGAGAACCACGAGTCATCACTAGCTCACACCACCAGCCATCACCCACTCACCCAGGCCCCGGCTCCTCCTCCTGCTGAGTGTGAGATGAGGAGGCAGAAATGGGGGCTTGGTGGCAGGCGGGAGGAGGAGAGCCACCTGCTCCAGGCCCTGACCGGTTGGACAGGTTTTCTGAACGGAGCTGCGGTCTGAAGCAGGAGGGAGGAGAAGGGCCCCTCACTGGGTGAGGGTGTCAATGCCCAAGGCAGGCAGGGGACACCCTTTCAGGCAGGAGGTGCGCCCAGAACCAGTCCCACCAGAACCAGACTCCCTTCCTCCACAGCCGCTAGATAAGACCCCTTTTGTCGTCCCCGCCCCCCCAACAGTTTGCCAAAAAGTCACAATTGTTTTATTATTAAAAAAAAAAAAAAGGAAAGCCAAGCCAGTCCCCCATCCCCATCTCCAATCACAGTCCCGCCAGCCTGGGGGAACACGTGGACACCCGCAGGGCAGGCAGGAGGAGGCCTGTACCACAGCAGTCGGCTCTGAGGACCCTGGCCAGGTTGGATGGATCAAGAGGAGAGTGGAGATTCTTCTACCCTCCCGAATGGAAACATCCCTCCAGCCTTTCAACAGACTTGCCTTGAAGGGTCCATACAGAAACCAGCCTGCAGCCATATTTCTCTAAACCAAACTCTCCACCGAACACCACTGCCTCACTTTCCCTGCTCTGATCCTACCCAGCATCCCTGCTGCCTCAGTTCTCTGGAGGCCACAAGCCCAGGAGGGTGCCTTCCCCTGTAGTCAGCTCAGGGGGGCTCCCTGCAAGTGGCCTGGGCACCCCGGGTTCAAGGCGAAGCCCAGATGACACCAAGGGAGTGATGACCCCCGCCACCACCACCAGGAGCGGGACCCCGACTCACCTGTCATTGGTCCTGCCTGCTGTCACTGCCCCATAGCCAGGGCCCAACAAGGCCCGTGGGAGAGAAGAATTCTTCTCTGCAGGACAAAGGGAGGGAGAGGAACAACAAACCCTGGTCTCATGGAGGGCCAGCCCCCGCCTGCCTCCCTCGTCTGACCCGGCCTCGCACTGTTTACCCAGCATCGCTCCGTGGACACGCAGACCCCTGAGCTAAGCTGGCCCCACCTCAGCCAACAGTTGTGAAGGAGGGAGGTTGGGAACACAGAGCAATGACATGAAAGGTCTTGAAAAGTGCTCCCACCTGCTCTTGAGAGCACAGGGCCCAGGGCTGCCCGTGCTGTGCAGCCAGGAAACCCTCACAGAGGAGGTCCATAGGGTCCCACCCCAGGTCTACCACTGAGGCCTGACCACAGACCCAAGCCAGGCCTGGAGGGGACTATGCCAAAGTGTGCAGGGTAAAAGGCCGCCTTCTAACCACAGCCTGAACCTGAAACAAAAGCCATGGTTATCACCTGCCAAGGACGCTGCTGTTTCATGGCCGCTCGTGGAGAGCATTCTGGGAAGGATGGAGGGTGCAGACAGACTAAAGAAGGGCGTGTGTCAGGCCGGGGAGCTGGGGCTGGACCCCAGATTTTCTGAGTCTGTGGCTAAACAACCCCCAGCCCTTGCCCACCCTCCCAGACCAGAGTTGGGGTCTCCCCTGCTCCTACCACTGGGACTTGGAGTCCAGGGTGTGGTGGCCTCACTGGGGCTCGAGCTGAGGCCCCCCAGGATGGCAGCAGACGTGGGCGAGAGAGCTGTGGCTGAAGTCTCTCCAGAGAACCTCTCGGAGACCCGCATGACGGCCGTGACAGGCTGGTGCGGCAGCCCCAAGGAGAGGCTCATGGGGCGAGGCTTGGGGGGCTCTGGTGCCCGGAAGGTCTGGGTGGCCTCAGGGGGTCCTTCACCTGGACCTGCAACATGTGACAAGAGGGGGATGGTAGTGTCAGCGAGGCATCCACTGGGGCCTCAGGCTCCAGCCTCCCTGAAACTCCCTCTCCCCACCTCCTCCGGGAAGACCTCCCTGACCACTCCAGCCTCCCTGACCTCCCTGTAATGGCGTTTTTCACTGCTCCCATCAGAGCTGACATCGGGTCCAACTTGCCCTCACAGCCAGGTCAGTGAACACTAGATGGCCTGTCAGTCCGCTCTCTACCCTGCTCAGGCCTGGACAATCCCTCAGGCCCTGCTTGCATTCCTCCAGAAACAGGAGCGCTCACCCCTCCCAGGGTCTCCCATTTCCCTCTGTGTTGCCATCTTCTCTCTGAATGAGGCTGCTCTCCTGGCAGCCTCTCCATGTGTTCGGGTTTATGCTCAAGTCCCCCCACCCAGCCAAGGGGTAGCCTGGCACAGATGCATGGCTGCCAAGGCCCTGACCCCAGAGCTACCCATCCTCTCAGCCAGCCCCTACCTGCCCCTGGCTGGTGCCCGTTCTCGATGACACACACGTTGGAGGACCTTCTCACCTCCGACTCGCTGGCTTCATCATGATGATCCACACTCTAGAGAGACACAGACAAGGCAAAGGCCCACTGAGCCAGGGCTGCTGCCCTCCCAAAATCGCTCCCCAAAGCCCTCCTGATTCTGGCAGAACAAACAACATTCATACGTGAGAGAGAGAGCCCACAGGACATACCATGAGAGGCTAAAGACACACAGCAAACTGGGGCAAACCCAGCCCCAGCTGTTGACCCCCTGGGATCCTGCGAGGCAAGCCCCGCCTCCACTGGCCTCATCTCAGAACCCCAAAATGCTAGGGACAAAGGTCAAGATGGAGAGAGTTCCAAAGAAGTGTGTAAGATGGCCCCGCCCCTATCCCAGGCTGGACCCGATGATGGGGGCAGGAGAGTGTGGCTCTGCTCATCCCCGCCGGGCAGGCTGGCCCGGCTGCTTGTGTGGGAGCAGCTGAAATGCAGAGACATCCGCAAGCTTCCTCTGAGCCCGCAATGGGCACTGGAGCCCTCTGGCTGCGGCCTTTGCATTGATACAGGGGCACAAATTCACCCAGACGTCCAAAGCACAGGGTCCTGGTTGGCTTCACACCGCAGAAGTGGGGGAGGGGTGCAGAGAGAGCGCCAAGACCAAGAGCCAGCGCGAGTGCCTGGCATCCTGGCTGGGCTGCCAACCACCAGGTGACCTGGGTTAGGTCATGCCCCCTCTGAGTCTGTTTATTTGTTTGAAATATGGAAGTAGGCTACGCAAGAGCCACTTGAGCTCTCCCAAGTGTCAGGCTCTTTTCCCAGGCTGCCCTCCCAGGGAGGTGGGGCTGAGCCCTCACCTCCCAGCCCCGTTTTACGGACATCTCGGAAAGGAGATGTCCACGTGAGAAAGAGCTGAAGGTTATCAGCTCCGTGCTTCAGGGACATCCTTCAGAAGCCGGAAGGGAGTGGCATGGAAGGGGAAACCAGATGGCCAGCCACCTTACTAGTCCCAAGTGGGGACACAGGGAGGGGTGATGGGACAGCAGGAGAGCAAAGGGCAAGGACTCAGAGCTTTGGAGAGAGAGTAGACGTGGAGAGAAGAGAGGACCCTGCCCTCCTCCAAGCCCGGGCTTCAGTGTGAGTGATGTGGCTAGGAAGGGAAGGGACGTTGGTGGGGACATAAGAACTTCAGTTTGGGACACGATAGGGTAAGGTGCCCTGGGCATCAGGGAGTTGAGGTCAGGAAGCAGCTGGATAATTGAGCGTGAAGTTTAGGAGGAAGGACAGACAAACAATGAAGAAGCAGGGGTCTCAAATCCAGGGCAGAGCAGAGGGAGAGCTGGTCTGGGGCTGATGGGGCCAGGGCTGTGGGGGGCCAGAGAGACATCTGAGAATGAGAAGGCGCAGGCAGGCAGGTAGGTAGGAAGAAAACAGGAAGAATGCTGAGAGAGGCAGGTGGCAGTGTATCAGGAAGTCAGGCGTGCCGGCGGCATCCAAAGGTGGCCTGAGGTCAAGGAAAAGAAGGTCAAGATGAGATCTAAGAAGCAGCCGTTGGGTGTAGCCAAAAGGAGGTCACTGGGACGGTTAGGGACTGAGTCAGAGTTGAGGGTGAGCACAGGAGATGGCCTGGGGGAGACGCTGGGGAGAAATGGAGACAGTTAAGTTTAGCCCTGAGGGGAGAGGAGCAAAGGCGTTTGAGGGGTTCTTTCAGATGGAAGGGGAAAGGTGCCATTTATAGGTTGAGAGAGAGGCTCCAGAAGATGAGGGGACCCTCGCCAGGGTAGGGTCTCCGGGGAAGTGAGAGAGGACAGGACTCAACAGCCTGGCCTTGGAGAGAAGGTGATCCCTCAACTTCTGATTCAGGAGGACAGAAGGGGAGGGGCCGTACCTACTCCAAGGAACAACAGAGAAGGTGGGGGTGCATCTCCTGGCGTTCCAGCACAGGGAGGGCACCCCTAGGGCCACACCATTGCTAGCTGGAAGCCAGCTCAGCAGGAGGTGGAGAAACAGCCAGTCCCTCCTGAACTCCAGCCCCACCTGTCTCCAGGTTCCACCCAGCTCTGGGGTCTCTCCATGTCCCCTCAGCCACCTTGCTCTGATCCAGCAGGTTCCACAGGTCCAGGCAGGGGCTTGAAGGGACAGGCTGATGATGAAACCACTTTCCCAAGAAGGTGGGTCTCTAGTGGGGGGGCCCCCTCTGCAGCCACCTGTCCCTGCATGTTGCAGGCCCACACCCCACGATGCCCCCGGGGACCAGATGTCACAACCAGTCAGGAAGGTGGTTCCGAACCAGCCGGATTCCTGACAAGGGGTCTCAGCAAAGCGGAGAGAAAAGGGGTCGGGCGAACTCATGCTGGGAGGACCCATCCTGTGCCTGGAGCCACTCCTCACCCAGAGAAAGGGCTCCGCCCACATCTCAAGCTGAGCGTGGAGAAGGTCACCCCTGACTTCAAGCCTGGAAGAAAGGCTCTAGCAGAGTCAAGGTTTGGGACTCGCGTCTCCTGCCCAACTCAGGCTCTAAACACAAAGTACTCCAGCCTTCAGAGGGCAGAGAGGATGCTCAAGACAAACTGTCTACCAGGACCTCGGGCAGGGAGAGCATCTGCATCAGATGAGGGGAGGAGAAGTGAGTGTAAGCACCCTAGCAGGACCTGAGCCCTTAAGCCAAGGAGCCGAGAGGCAACCAATCGTGTGTTTCTCTCACACTGATGCTTCTCTCTCTTTCCTTCCCTCCCTCCGACCTCCACTCCACTCTCTTAAAAAAAAAAAAAAAAAAAAAAAAAAATCAATATCCTTGGGTGAGGATTATTTTAAAAAGGGGAGCCTGGGAATGTTAGAGGCATAGGCAGGGATGCGATAAGTCTGATTTCAGAGACTCTCACTGGGGACGTTGCAAACACTTTTGTGAGAGCAGGGACAGTACCTCGGGCTACTCTCGGTGCCGCGTGATCCCACACAGGCCCATGTGTGCACACGGGAGCCCATGCATGAGCCTGTATGTCCAGCACAGCCCAGACGGCCAGAACCGCCATTCTAAGCCAGTGAACCCGGCCGCCCGCTCTCCTCCTTCACGCCACAGTTTTAAAGACTCAACTCAAACTTCTCCCCAAAGCATTTACTCTCTTATCAACACAGTGTGTCTGGGAAAGGAAGGCAGATAAGGTGAGTCTGGTTTCTTTCATGATCAGCCTGACACCTCGCTCCTGGCAGTGGTTCCTAAGGGACTCCACCACCTCGGCTATGAGGGCCCAGTGGCTCCAGCTCAGCCGGGAGGGCATTTCCAGGGGAAGAACTGTGGCCTGGCCTCCAGCCTGGCCTGAGGCTGCGGCCATCCACGGAGGCCACCAGCCGGCTCCCTTCAGCCACCAGATGACAGCTGTGGCTCCACAGACACTTTTGTGAGCAGTTTGGGCTGATGCCCCTGTTATAATCACCCGCCCTGCTCAGTGCTAGAGGCCCAGCTGGGCTGGGACAGTGCACCGCCCCCTCCCTCCCCGCCGGGGTTTAGATACAAGGAAACTGAGGTCTAATTAGGAGATGCCCTCAAGGCCTCAGCAAAGGCCCCCAAACCAGCTCCATCTGCTGCAGGGACGCAGGCCTCCTGCACGGAGTGCTCCCTGGCGACTCCTACCCCATGGACCTGCCCTCTCCCGTCCCGGAGCCGCCCTGGCTGTTCTCCTTCCTGCCTCCTCACTCCCTGGCTCCCATCAGACCTCTGTAAGCCTATGAGCAAGGTCAGGGTTTTCATGCTCAGAGTTCAGAGCACACTGACATGCTATGACTCACTTCCCACCCCTACAGTCCCCACTTTAAAACAGCGGATGCAAAAGGGCCTCCCGATCTCAGTGCTGTACAGATGGGCAGCACAGCACACCTACCACTGGCCAGAGTGTGTGAACACGACTGGGGGGGGGGGGGGGGCCGGGGGGGGGGGGGGGGGGGGGCCAGGCAGGGAGAGAGAGAGGCACCAGAAAAGCAGCAGCTCCTGCACCCAGTCTTGCCCTGGAACCCTGATTCCCTATTGATGACCAAGGGCCCAGTAATACACCATCAGTCACAGCTCGTGAGTGGGAGCCTGTGGGAGGCTCCACACAGCCCCCCTTCTGCCAGGAACTAGCTGAGAGCCTGTGTCGGGGCTTCTGAGAGGCGGGCTGCAAGAGAAGGGGCACCAGGGCTCCTAGTCAGGTGGGAGGAAGCTGCCTCAGGCCCAGGGGGCCAGGCTCAGGGGGCTGCAGAGCCCCTGACCCCACCAGAGACCCTGGCTATCTTCCACCCCACACTCAGCTTTACTGCCGTTCCACCTCATCCCATGCCTCTCTGAAGTCCACAACCTACTCCCAAACCGTGTCTGCATCCTCTTCCCCCGCCTGCAGCAGCTTCCCTGCTGACCCCTAACAAGGAGAAGGCTCCCCTCTCTCCATGTCTAAGGGTGGGCTCTCCAGGGCCTCCTGACTCCCTGGCAGCTCCATGCACAGGGACAAGCAAGGGCTGCAGCCCGCTGTGTGACCCCGAGGCCCTGTGCCTCGCCCCCCTCCCCCGGGGTTCACTGTGGCCAAGCTGCAGCAGGACAAGCAGTGGGTTCAGGCACAGCGCTGGAGGTGGAGCCTCTGCCCACCTTCTCCTTCTGCACAACTGAACACTCCCCACCTGGGGCTTCACCTACCAGCTCTGCCCTGACATCTCCCTAACTGGCGGCCTTGACCACTCTCAGTGCAACAGATCCGTGACTCTACCTGCTCTGGGGCAGCTTCACCCTGGAGGTCCGTCCCACAGTCCTTCACACTCAGCACAACCCAGATTTGTGCCCGTCGTCCCCCAGGCAGAGCTCCTCCCTCTGCCTTTCTACTAACGTATAAGATTCTCTACCCTGCTGATTCTCCCTCTTCAATCCCTCTCCAAGGCAACCCCAGTTCTCCATCCCCCACCACTGCCCAGTTATGACTGTCCTCTCTCCTTGGACCATCATAAAGTTAGCCTGTCTCTAGCCACCCTCCAGCCCACCACCCATCCTTTAGGGAGCTGCCCGATACAAGGAGGACCCTGTCCCTCGCCCAGTGCCCCTCACCCACCATCCCCATAACCGAGAGGACTCGTTCGCCTCAAGTGATCGTGGCCAACTCCCACTGAAAAAGTTAGATGATGAGAGAATGCTCTCACATATGTATGTATGTGTATGCATGTACACATACATATTCACACATACATGGCTCTGGGAGTATTTCTGTTAAAACTTGGGCAGCTGCTTCCAGGAGCAGACAAGTAGCACATGCATGTTAAAATGCACCCTCAGAAACAGCGGATGACACAGTTTACCAGGCACATGTGAGCTCACTGTGGTGACTTTATTCTATGGACATGCAGCATGTCGTGCTCATAAGACAGAATTAAATGTGTCCGGATTTCCAGACACTTCACATGGAGCCCTGGGACACCCAGGGACTCTGCCACCAGCACATGTGTAAGGCCCTCTCATGGCCCAGGGACAAAGCCCAGGTCCCTTGCCCAGCATCCAGGGGGCCTTCCCAACTTGCCCCTCCTCTCGCATAGCCACCAGACTCCCCACTGGCCAGAGAGTCCTTTCAGCTTCCGGAGGATGCATGCACAGCCCCCCACCGAACCCCCATCCACACCAGCAGCAGCAAGCCCTGAGCCTGCAGCTCAAAGTCTTCCTGGGACACGCATAGGCAGGGATGACTGCGTTTGGAGCACGTCAGTTCTGGCTGCCTGTACTGTTGGAAGTGCCCTATCTGGGGCCCTCTCCCACCCAGGGTGGGGCCTCCAGGGGCAAGGGCTAACCTGATCCCCCACCCCCTGACCCTCTGCTGTGCAGCCCAGCCCACCACCCCCAGGAGACCCGAGTGCCTGCTGGACTGACCCAGGGGCAGCAGGTGCAGGCTACTCACACCCAGACCCTGGAAACCCAACCAAAGAGCACACGTCGATGCAGAGTGGAAAATCTCACCCGAGGGCCACCGCACACCCCATGGAGACACTCCAACCGGCCTCCCCAGACCCCATGCTCAGGGCCGTGGCTGGTCCACACCGGCCTCCGCCCCACCCCCACTCAGTGTGGGCCTCGGGCCAGTCACTGCGCTCAGGAATCTAGACGCCACTCCAGGCTGGTTTCTCCATCTATCCCTTCACGGTGAGGGATTTGCCCCCTGCAGTGCGAGTTCCAAAACAGGCCTGCTTGGCTGCACCTGGCCAGACTGCGCCCTCCCCTCCCCCACAACCGGCTCGCGTTCTCAATCTGGTTAATCAATAACCGGAACCTTGGGGCCTCAGGGAAGCGGCAACGCTGGGGCGCGTGAATGGAGGTGGGGGAGTCGGGGATGCTGACCATCCCAACATGCGGATCAGGGGCCGGACCTCAGCGTCTGAGCCCTTATTGTCACGGGACAGCGGAGCGAGGGAGACAAAACTTAGGGCAAACAAGACCCTGCCCCCCAGGAGGGAGGGGGCCCGAGATGAGTGTCGCGGGCCGGCCAAGCCGGTGCTCCTCGGCTTTCTCCAGATCCGACGTGGGGCCGGACTCCCACCACCAGGTCCTCGCGGACGGTGGAGGCTCAGCCCCGCAGCCCAGCCCCGCAGCCCAGCGGACGACCGCACTCGGGGCAGCGGCGGCACCTGCGGAGCCCCCTTCCCCGGCACCCGCGCTTCCCGGGGCTCACCTGGCCACGGCCCGAAATGGAGAAGGTGGCGTGGCTGGCGAAGCGTGCGGAGCCCAGGCGGGGCGCGTGGTCCGGGACGCCCGGCGCCGGGGGAGGGCTGGGCGTGCCTGGAGTGCCGGGCGCGGGGGACAGCCCGGTCGCCAAGCCCAGGGCCTCCACCTGGCGCGTCAAGCGCTCCAGCTGCGCCTGCAGCCGCTGGTTGTCGCGCTGCAGCTCGGCCACGGTGCGCGCCAGCGGCCCGGCCAGGCGCAGCGCATCGGCCACGCGCCGCTCCACGCCGCGCTGCAGCCCCTGCATGTCCTCGTGCAGCGCGCGCACCGCGCCCTCCAGCGCCGCCTCGTAGCGGCCCAGCGCCTCGTGCACCGCGCGCGCCTCCGCGGCCTCGGGGGCCGGCTCCATGGCCGAGCGGGGAGCGTGGGGCCGGGAGCGACCCTTGCAGCGAGAGGAGCCGGGCTCCGCCGCTCTCGGCCGCCGCGAGTGGGGCTGGGGAGCTGGGCTCGCCCGCGGGGCGGTGGGAGGGGCGGTGGGAGGGCGGAGCCGGCCCCGGGAGCCCGGGGACTGGGCGCCGCGAGGGGGCGGGGGCTCGTGGGCGGGGCCTCGTGGGCGGGGCCTCGGCCGACTCCCGGCCACGCCCCCCGCCCTGGAGACCCGCGGGGGGTGCGGGGTGAGGACCCCCGGAGGCACCCGGGAAGGGCGCGCCCCGCCTCTCCGCTCCTTCTGTGCCGAGTCCGGGCCCCGACCCCGGAGGAGCGGCGTGCGGCCTGGGAGAGGGGCTGCGGGCCCCCCGGAAGAAGGCCTCGCCCTCCCAAGTGGGCTTTACTTTAGAGACCACGGACGGGATGGGGGGAGAGGGGGGACGGTGGGGTAGGCTTTCCCCAGGCATTCTCACCCCCAGGTCGGCGTCCTGCTGGGGGCGGGAACGTCCCCCCCTGCCCTGGGAGACTTGAGAGGAGCAGCCGCAGTCCCCAGAACTGCCCGCTGACCCTCACCCTGAGCCGGGCACTGCCCTCTCCACCACATGGGCACGGCTCTCGAGCACGAGCACGGCCTCACCTGTGGGGTCTTGGCCTGGATTGTTTTGCACCTGTTGTAAGACCGAAGGAAGCAAAAGACGAGTGGTGAGGTTTGCTCGCTGCCTCTCCCCTCCCAGCCACACTCTCTGTACGCGATCTTAGTGCCGGTCCGCCCGTGGTCCATAGGGGCTCCGGTTAGAGGTCAGAAGAGACCTCTAAAATCAGACAGAAAGGAAAGGGTGTGCCTAGGGCCTGCTCTCCAAATGCTGGGATGGGCAGCTGTGGGGATGCCTAGGGAAAGCGTAATTCACCCCTCCCTCCGTCAAAGTCTCGGTCACTGCCCTCTATCCACGGGCCCGGCTTCCCACCGCTGTTCCCTCTCAGCGCCCCTTTTACACCTGAATCCAGATCCTCCTCACTTTAGGATGATGAGATATGTACATTTCCATGTATACGGAAACTCATTTCAAATATAAGCGGGCACATAACATCCTCGTCCATGCAACACACCTTTCCTGGTTAGCTTTCTCCCTCTTGGCCTGGGCCACCTGAAGGAGGCCCGGTGGCTGGGCAGGCGCCACCAGATGACCGCAGGGACGAGAAAGAGCTGAAAGGCTTGTTCCTGTTGCATTTGGCCTCCAACAATGTTTGGAGCCACAGACCTCCTGGACTGGCCTTCGTGGCCCCAGAGGAGCTGGATCGGCCTAGCAGATGCGGAGTGCCTGATCCCCCTTCCCCCTCCACCACGGGGACAGGAAGGAACGCGGGGTTACCTAATCCAAGCAGCCTTCCAGCAATTATTTCATGAGAAAGTCAAGTGCCAAAAGGCGTGCATGTTGCATGTGTGTGTGTGTGCGTGCGTGTGTGTTCCAAATAGCTGTCTGGACAGGGTACGCCAAACCGCTCCCTGCATTCTTTCCCGGGGTAGAATCTTTGATAGAGACCGTGGGAGACTGCTGCGGCAGCTTCAACCCCAGACTGCACTTGTGGCGCCTTCAGAGACCCTGGTCTCAGCCAGAAAAGCCCAGTCCCTCTGCAGAACCCAAGGAAGGACTATGTGGGGAAGTCTCAGGAGGCACTATCTGGCTTGACCCTTGGCCCCACAGCCATGTGCACCTGGGCCTGGGCCTGGGCCAGTTGAGAGGTGCGTGTGTGTGTGTGTGTGTGTGTGTGTGGCAGGAGGCAGGGGTCCAGCCTTCTCGCCTATTCTCCAGGGGAAGGAAGGCTGGGATCTCTGGGGAGGGAACCCTAACAGAACGGAAGAGGTGAGAGATTGTAGAGACTGGCTGCCCAGGATCCATTCCCCCCTTCTCACCCCCCGCCCCTACAGAGATTGTCTGGTCTCCCCTGATCCACCGTGAGGGGCTGCTTAGGGGCGGGATTCAGTTAAGGGCAGAGACGGGGCTCCCTGTGGGTTCCAGGAAGGCAGACAGTACAAGAATCAAAACATCCCCCTTGGCTCCTCTCCCTCAGCAATCAGACCATTGAGTCAGCTGGAGATTAGCCTGGGAGATAGAAAGGGATGAACCAGGAACGTGAAGAAGAGGGGCAGAGGGCCAAGGGGTGCAGAAGGGGACGATTCTGAGTGGAGGTGGGGTATGAAGACCAGTGCCACCCAAGAGCTGGCTCCATGCCAGATGGAGAGAGGCTGTGAGGGCTCCAGCACCCCCCCCCCTCTTCTCCCCACCTCCTCCAGCTCAGCTCCTGCCTGGTACCAGGCTGTGAGGGAGGTGAGGGCTGATGAACCTGATGAACTCCCTCCACATTCACCAGCCCTGATGTCAGCAAGCCTGCAAGGCTGGCCTTCCACTGAGTCCTGGGGGCTCTGGCGCCTGCCCTCCCAGCTCCCCCTCACCAGGCTCTGACCCCTCAGCCACCTGCTGGTCCCTGATTTTGCTCTGGCTCTAGGCCTTCCTGAGTTCCCCTGCCAGTCCCCTCATGAGATCAAATCCTTGCCAGGCCAAAACCATGAAGTCCAATGAGCTAAAGTCATGGACCTGAGATGGAGACACGAGGCCCCGAGTGGGACAGGGACTGGCCCCAGGACACACAGCAAGGCATACAGAGAACTGGAACCTCGGCTTCACCCCAGATTTGAAACACTCCTTCCTGTGAGCGTCCAAGCGCCCCAGGGCAATAGTTAACTTCAGCCACCTCTGGGCAGCTCCGCCTGCCCTCAGGTTGGTTAGAGATGCCACTCCCCTGGAATTGCTTCTCGGAGGTCTCCAGTACCCCCCGCCATGTCCTACCCCCCAAGGACCACTCCTTCCTCCTCCTCTCCCTCCAGACTCTCCCCACCTCCCTGCTCTCCTCCCTAAGGACCTTCCTGAGTGGCTGTTCTTTCAGTCATCCCTTGATGAGGTGGTCCCCAGGGCTCTGACCTGGGCCTGTACCCCTTTCACTGCAGACCTTTTCCAGGGGGTGTCACCATGCTGATGTCTCCCACTTCTCCACCTCTCGCCCAGCCCCTCTCCCTATTCCACCCGCTACCCTGAAGGTCCCGCCCAATCAATCCCCAGACTCCTCAGGTCCTGAGAAAGCACACAGGGAGAAGGAAAGGACAGAAGAAGTGGGACGATTCAGTCCTCTGCCATCCTCTGCCCGCCTACCTGGCACTGCCCTCACCCTCTGTACTGGGTCCATGCGCATGGGCGCAGTGCATACACACAGGTGCATGCTCATGTCAGACCCCATCCTTGGAGAGCAGGGACCGTCTGCCTCAGCTGTTCCTCTATCCCCACCCCTGGAGCAGCAATGGCTTTAGAAAGTGCTCGGTAAACATTGGGTGATTGAAATCTGGGCAAGGGGGACCCTGAAGAGCCAGTGGAACCAATAGGACTGCTGCGTGGATGGACAATGAGGAGAAAGGCAAAGATGGCTCCAACATGCTGCGTATCTGGAAGTGCCGTACGGAAGTACCACTCACAGGTCACAGAGAGGGTGCATTACAGGGCGTGGGGAGCCATGGGGGGGTCCATAGGTGCTACACAGAGATCACATCAGCCTTTGCACTGTGTCAAAGACAGCTGCCGACCTCACTGGTCACGTCCCTCCTCCAAGCCCCTCTGCCAGGAAGGGCTCAGGGTGGCGTGCCATAGGCCAGGTGAGACCCATTATCTGTCAGGCCCTGATTGGCCCTACCACACCCTCCATGCAACCCTCAGCTTGCAGGGGCAGCTAAGGGGCCTAACATCCAGGCTTTGTAACTGGCTTGACCCCTGGCCCCACAGCCGATGTGCACCTGGGCAGGCCAGAGGTCAAGCCAGTTAGCAAGGACTCAACAGAAAAGTACATCTCAGAACAGGACTCCCTGGCGCACATACCATCCCCCACTTCTCCCAAATCCTGAAATGCAGCCTCTGCCCTGGAAACCGTTGCCATGCTGTGAGATCCATAGGGGTGGGGACGTAGGGCTTGTGTTTATCTTTTCCTGCCAGGTTGCTGGGTTCAGGAGCCAAAAAGAGTGCTAAGGAGGGAGCCAGGAGCTGCGGTGGAGCTGCGCAAAAGCAGAAGCCCCAGGCTGGGCAGGTCTTGGAGCCTCCAGGCCTCATCTCTAGGCCTCATGGGGCTCTGCCCTCTGCCCCACAGCTCTGGGGGCAGAGCCCCAAGATGCATCCTGGAACCCTGAGACCCCTGGGCAGTGAGAAAGAGACTTTAACCCCTGGGTCATTCCAACTTCTCTCTACCAACCCCTTCTTTAAGTTTCATCCCTCCAGCCCTGACTGGTTTGGTTCAGTGGATAGGGCGTCGGCCTGCAGACTGAAGGGTCCCAGGTTCAATTCCGGTCAAGGGCATGTACCTTGGTTGTGGGCACATCCCCAGTAGGGAGTGTGCAGGAGGCAGCTGATCAGTGTTTATCTCTCATTGATGTTTCTGACTCTCTATCCCTCTCCCTTCCTCTCTGTAAAAAGTCAATAAAATATATTTCATTCCTCCATCCCAGGACACTGCCAGACATACATATAAACCTATAATCTTATTTTTCTCATTATTTGAGGGTTTATCTGTGCATGAATCATGATGACACACATACACAGGTTGGGGGTATCTGTGTAGAAGAAAGATGTGGGGGTTACAGAATTCTAAGACCAGCACATATACCTGAACACATATGGGACATATAGGGTGTGTGCACATTTACAAGTACCTATGTTTCTAGAAAGGATATTTATGCATTTGCTAGTAGGTGGTGAATGTGTTTATAGACACACTATGTATGTATGCCTGCAGTACACATGTCAGCAGGGACATCAAGATGTGCCCTATGCCACTGATACTACATATGTGCCTATACATGTATGTCATGTGTCTACATGTGCTTACATGTGTCCAATGTCTTTGTATCATTGTATGAGTGTGAGTGTGCATGTGAGTTTGACCATGTGTATCACATTTATTGCTACCTAACCAGATCTAGAAGTCTGTTTCTAGAAAGTACGGATTCTGGATGCTTTGCCAAGACACTTGCATATAAAATTCTAAGGGTGACCCTGACCTGGTATAGAGAGCAGAGCTTCCCACTTTCCTGGACCAACACTGGGCCCTGTTGGTCCTGTTAGCAGCGGGAAAACGGCACCAGGTGTTATACCTGGGTTCAGCAACCTTGGTACTTGAGTTCTGGATAAGAAAGAATTCAGAGGCAAGACTCAAACTAGCAGAAAAGGTTTATATAGAAAGTCACGGGGTAGAAGTGAGTCATAAAAGAAATGGACTCCGGAAACAAGTTACAGCAAAAGAAGGGCCCTCAGAATCTAGGAGGGAGAGGAAAGGAGAGAGAGGGAGTCCAGGGGGAGTGGGGAGGAGAGGACGGGGGGAGGAGAGAGAGAGAGGAGAGAAGGGAGTGGGGGCTTGGGCATGCTCCATAGAGAGAGCCATGCTGGGTCCTCTATCCTGAGGGTTTGTATCTGAGGTCTCAGGGGCGGCTCTCTATGCATCAGCTTTCCAGGTGTGCCCCGTCATGGTCTCCACTGATTGGTCTGAGTTGGGGGGTCATCAGTCAATGCAGCTGGTCCTGATGTCGGCCACAGCTTCACTCCCTCTGATTTTGCTGCTTCTCTGGGCCTGCAGCTGACACACAGCTGAAGCCTAGATGTCATCTCCGGGGGTTAATGCTTAAGGAGCGGTCTTGCAAGGGCTTGTAGTTTTGCCCGTTGCTAGGCACCCAGGGCTCTGTGCCCTGGTGACCCCCTGCACCTGGCCCATCCTTCCTGCTCCGCACATGTCTATCGAACTGCCTACTACAGTCCCAGCAGAGGAAGAATTTCCCACAGGCCTCTGCTGAAGCCCAGGCTATCCAGAGAGCAAACAGCTCGCATCCCTGCGGGAAAAGGCCTGCGATCCTGCCCCGAGGGGCGGGGGCTGCAGAGGGTGTGGAGTGGAGACAGCTGCCTCCAGCCCCGATAAGGCTGTTTGGCTCACATTTTCCATTTCCAGTATCCTCTGCCTCGGGCCCCAGCCCCTAAGCCCTGGCCATGGCCCTGAGAGGCCTCCACTGACTCACGCAGCCCCCCCTCCCACCCTGGGAACTGAGGAGCCAAGTGGGGAGACTGAAGTCCGGGAAGAGCATTCACCCCACCAAAGCCCCTGGAGTCATGGTCTCTAGGGTAGGTCAAGCCCAGCCCTGGGGCTTCTGGAAACCCGCCCAGAGATAGGAGGAAGGATGGGCCCCTCCTCTTACAACAACAGTCCCTGCCCAGCCTGGCTGCCCCAGCACAGGGACCCGGAGACCCAGAGGGGCAAACTGGGCTCCGACTCTGGGCTCCGCTCCACAACTGCCCACCCAGAGGCCTGGCCCCTCCAGCCCTGCCTGGCCTGCCTCCCTTCCCCCTCCCCGGGCTATTTATAGGGCCTGGCTCAGGGGCCTCCAGGACAAGAGGAGCCAGAGCTCAGGACTGCAGCTCACCGGGCCTTCCCCAGGGGCCCCGCAGCCTGGGCAGTGTCCGCTTTCAGTCCAGCAAAGCAAAAGGCCTGTCACTCAGAGTGATCAGTGGGGGTGGAGAGGCCCAGCCGAGGTGGGGGCTGGGCTGGGACCTGACCCAGGGCCCGGGGAGCCTTTTGCAGTCCATACGGAAGCTGGGCTTCCTCGGCATTTCGGAGACTCAGTGGGGCTGGGGGCTTGTACGGGAGGTCTCAGGGGGCACTAGCCCCTCCTCGGGAAGGCCTGGGGGGCAAAGACCAGCATCAGGCTGCCACCTGCCTGCAAGCCCCCAGAGTCATCTTCTCTAACAAAATGGCCCCTCTGACCCATAGATTCCCTCCACCAATAGGGAAACGCCTGAGGGTGCCATTCAAGGTCATTTCAGCAAAATGCGTAAAACTCGCACCTCTGTAATCATGCCAGTGCTGGTCCCTCTGCCTGAAACATCCCTTTGCAGTTCCACTCTGGCTGGCACACTCCTGCTCAATCTTCAGCTCTTCGGAACCCATCGTTCAGGCCGCCTCCTCGGGGAAGCCATCCTTGATGGAGCCATCACCACTCCTCTCCTCCCCTGGTCTCCCTCCTCCAATGTGGGGCTTGTGTGCTCTTGAGTTCTGACCTCGTGTGGGTGTGGGTGTGAGGCCCCCGTGCCCCTCAGGGTAGGGACTCCAGAAAGAGCAGGCCCCGGCTCACTCATCCCTCTGCCCATCGCCCAGTTCCCAACTCCATCAGTCATTGCTGTGGAATGAGTGAATGAGGGGGAGGGTGCTGAACGCATGAGCACAGGAACTAGCGGCTGAACAGCGCATGGAGGTGGGGAGAACACGGCAGAGAGGGAACGCAGAAAAGACCCCTCTGTGTCTCCTGAGCCTCAAAGTCATCGCCTGGTGTCCCAGTGGGCGGAAGGCAGCGGGGCAGCCCAAGCCAGGGCTCCGTGACATGGCTTGGCCCTGGGAGGCAGCCAGATCGGTCACTCTCATTCTTTCCAGATCAAAGTTCCCCCAGGGAACAGCCTGGAAAACCTGACACTGGGGAGTGGGGGGAGGCTGGGCCCATTCAGGAGGAGGGCGCAGAGAGGCGAGGCACCTGTCCCTGCTCCAGGACACCAGGCCAGCAGCCCAGGCTGGAGGCTGAACATACATTACTCCAGTCCAGCCCCAGCCCCTCCCCCAGATAAAGGGCTGCATCGGCAGGTAGGGAACCCCTGGCTCCAGGCCCTTCTGTTCCAGACTCCCCAAAGACTCCAAGCCCCGCCCCCAGGACCCCTGGGGCTCAGCTCCTTCAATTTCACCCTCCATGTCAGTTTTTTTAAAATATATTTTTATTGATTTGAGAGAGGAAGAGAGGCGGGGAGAGAGAGATAGAAACATCAATGATGAGAGAGAATCGTTGATTGACTGCTTCCTGCACACCCCACACTGGGGATCAAGCCCGCAGTCCGGGCATGTACCCTGACCAGGAATCAAACCGTGACTTCCTGGTTCATAGGTCAATGCTCAACCACGGAGCCACGCAGGTCAGACCCATGTCAGCTTTGACTCACCCCTGCCCCATCTCTCGCTTCCATCTCAGTCACCCTCCAGGTCCATCTTTCTCTGCCTCCCAGCCGCTGTTTCCGTCTTACTCTCCACATTTCTCTGCATGTTTTTATGCCCTTGGTCCTTGTATCACCATCTCTTTCCATTTCTCTGTGTCTCCCCAGATGTGAAGAGGAACGATCGGAGGGCACGCTAGCCTTTCTTCTAAGGAGGAGCTTTCACATTCCTCCCGCTCCAGCCCCAGTCCCCACAGTCTGCAGGGAAAAGCTTATTCTTGACGGTGGGACAGGGGTGGGAGAGGACAGGCCCCATTTCCCCTGCTGCAGCCAGGCTCCCTGGTGCCCTCCAGCTGTGTCTGAGCCCGACAGAGGTCAGCCCCACAGCCACATGGGCAGGCAGGAAGGAAGTGGCCAGGGCTGGGCAGCAGGACGTGTCAGTGGGCCAATCCTGGAGCCGGCCATTCCTCTGTCCTTCCTCATTCCACAGCAAGCTGTGGAAAGTCACACCACAGCCGGAGTTTGACTTCATGCCCCCTACCCGCCATGTGCAAGCTAGTGTACAAACATGGACACATACACACACGTAGCACAGGGCAGTGGCTCAGAGCACAGGACTCCAAAACTCAGTCATGGCTCACTACTCTTTGTACCTCTGTTGTCTTATCTGTAAAACAGGGGTTATACTAGTATCTGCATCCCAGGATTGATGTATTAAATTAATTCCTGTTCGTAAAGCCCTTAGCAGATAGTGAGCAACATATATATGTGTGTGTGTGTGTGTATGTGTGTATACATACACACACATATAATGACTAAATATGCATACCTGCTTTACATACATGCTTTAACCTTGACTCTCAAAAGCTACAGGTTGTTTCACCTTAATCCTGCTGCCTGAGGCTGAGCCAGACCCTGGTCACCAACAGGTCCAGACAGGCCTGATGCAAGCGGCTGTAATTCCAGTCCAGGAGCAGCACACGGCTCTGGGTGTGTGCGTTTCTGCAGATCTGCTTGTGAAACAAAGTGTGGCTAACAGGCCAGCCCACACGTGGGGAAGTCGCGTTGCTTCTGGTGAAAGACGGCTGAAAACGTCTCCTACGGATCCAAACACACAGACATGAGATTTTAAAGATTAATCATCACACAAATGCAATCAACAACACTCGAGGGACACGGTTGTAGACAAAAAACGGAGACTTCTTCGTCAAAGAAAGGCGGTCCCTGGGGACTGGGAAGTGGGCAGCCGGCTGTGCAAGGTGTGGGCCACGATGTCGATGCTAATCCCGGCTGGGGCCTGAGCCCGTCGGTGTCAGGACCCGTGCTGCTAGTTGATGAGCACAAACCCAAGTAGCCACAGGCATCCTTCAAGGTCACGGCAAAACCCAAAGCCATGGCTTGTGGTTGGTCCTCAGCAGAGCCAACAAGCTCAAAGCCACTGTCCCAGAAATGCATCACTCACATGGAGTGGAGGCCACAGTGGACACTTCTGAGAAAACCCTGGCCTGGAGCCCAGCCACATGCAGACCAAGCTGAGGCCACTCACAGAATCTCCAGATTCCTCACCATCAGGAATCACAAAGCACGGAGGAGGGAAAAAAAAAAAAAAATCGGCAAATGAAAGAACTGAGAGCTGAAAAATAAAGTTTTAGAGCAATTTGGAAAACACTTAAACATGATTATCTTTAAAATCTTCAAAGAAATCTAAGGGATAGCAACCACAAAACCATAAAGGAGTCATGAAATAAGAATAAGACAGCCTTGGCCAGTGGTTCAGTTGGTTGGAACATCGTCCTGTACACTAAAAGGTTTCGGGTTCAATTCCCAATCAGGGCATATACCTAGGTTGCAGGTTCGATCCCCGGTGGGGGCGCATATTCGAAGCAATAGATCAATGTTTCTCTCATCTCTCTCTCTCTCTCTCTCTCTCTCTCTCTCTCTCTCTCTCCCTTTCTCTCTCTCTCTTCCTCGATCTCTCTTTCTCTCTCCCTCCCTTCCTCTCTAAAATCAATAAAAACACATCCCTGGGTAAGGATTTAAAAAAATCTGAAAAGAATAGGACAAATGACAAATTTCTATTTCTAATTCCATTAGAAATATGGGAAATTAAAGTCATAGGAAACATACTCAAAAGATTAACTGAATCCCTGACTAAATACCGCAGGAGAGAGACACAATGAACTGGAAGACTGACCTGAGAAAATCTCCAATAACATATAACTAAGAGATCAGAAATGAAAAATATGAAAGAAAAAAAAATAGACACAAGGAGAACAGAAACTGAAGTATCCAGAACAGAGAGGTAGAAAAAGTGATAGAGAGAAATTGCTAAAGAGGTGACGGCTGAGGATTTTCCAGAAATTAAAAAACAAAACAAAACATAAATCCTTACTCTGGGAAAAGTTTTCACCACAGGCTAAGCATGATAAACAAAGAAAAAGACCATACTAGTTTCGATTTAGTAAAACTTCAGAACATCAAGGATCAAGGGGGGGCCGAGAGGGGGGATCCTAGTACCAGAAAAAAAGAAAAAGAAAAAGGAAGATGATTTAAAAGCAAGGAACAAGAATCTGACATCAGGGTTCTCATCAGCAACACTAGAAGCCAGAAGATCATAAAATAACGTTTTCAAAGGGATACGGGAAAATAAGATTGAACCTAGAGTTGTGGATACAGCAATGCTATCCTTTAAGAGTAAGGACAAATTAAATCCACTTTCAGACATCATTTCAAAGAAAAGAATGAACCTCAAGAGAAGCTGCGGTTTGCAATAAGCACTAAAGAGCAAATAAATCACCTAAACATATTGGCAAATCCAACGAACCATCTTAATTATATTATGTTTAGTTGCTGGTACTAAAAGTTTGGAGAACATGGGAGTTGGGAGGACGGAGTATGGGGGGCTGTGCAGAGCACCATGTATCAGATGTGCCCATCACATCCTCTCGGCCTCACCTCCGAAGGCAGCCAGAGCGGCGGCCAGCTATTCCTGCGCTTGCTGGGGAAGACAGGCTCCCTCCTCAGGTGTGTTTCACTTCCCGCTGCCAGAATTAACACCTCCAGAGGTGACCTCACCCAGGAGCATGGCAGCTGATGGATAGACGCTTCTCACACTAACTCTTCTCGTGAACCATTTTGAAAAGGCTTCCTAGGTTCCTCAGAAAGTCCCCACTGAAGCTGAGCCCAACTGCCCACAGTGGAGACCTCAGGAACATACCCATAGTGGCTTTCTCTCCGTCTCTCACTCTCCCCGTCCCTCCCTCAAGCTTGCTGCCGTTACTTCCCAATCAGCTTTCTAACTCACAAGGCCTTCCACCGGCTTTGCTTTCCAAAGGACTCTGAGCTCAGACACCAGGGTTCTTGTCTTCTTCAGAGCATCATAGAGACACGGATTCTTTGCTTGTTTGTTTTCTATGGAGATACAGTTCATTAAATGAATTGTATGGATGTAAAGCCAGTGAGTTGTAGTATACCCACAAGGGTGTGCAGCCATCAGCTCTATCTACTTCCAGAACATTTTCATTATTGCAAACAGAAGTTCTATATCCATCAGCAATCGCACCCCACTCCCACCACTAATCTACTTTCAGACGCCATGGATTCGCCTGTTCTGGGATTTCATATAAATGGAATCTTACAATATGTGGTCTTAGGTGACTGGCTTCTTTCACCAGCACAATGTTTCTAAGGTTCATGCCTTTTTATGGCTGAATGGTATCCCATTGCATAGCAGAGCAAAACATGGAAGGGTGGGTTTTAGCTGCAAGATTATCCTATATAATAAAGAGATAATACACAAATTGACCATCACTCCAACACACAAGATGGCTGGCAGGGGATGGCAGTTGGGAGGGACCAAGCCTGCAGGGGAGGGCAGCTAGGGGTGACCAGGCCGCAGGGGAGAGCAGTTAGGGGTGACCAGCTCTGGAGGGGAGGGTAGTTAGGGGTGACCAGGCTGGCAGGACAGGGCAGTTGGGGGTGACTAGGCCTGCAGGGGAGAGCAGTTAGGGGAAATTGGCCCACAGGGGAGCAGTTAGGCTTCGATCAGGCTGGCAGGGGAGTGGTTAGGGGGTGATCAAGCTGGCAGGCAGGCAAGTGGTTGGGAGCTAGCAGTCCTGGATTGTGAGAGGGGTGTCCAACTGTCCATTGTGGGATCGGGCCTCAGTGGGCAGTCGGACATCCCTCAAGGGGTCCCAGACTGGAGAGGGTGCAGGCTGGGCTGAGGGACACACGCACACACACACACTCCCATGCATGAATTTCATGCAGTGGGCCTCTAGTAGTTTAATAATCAGGAAATAGTACACAAACAGGTTATTTAGAAACACGGAAATATTTTTTAAATCCAATGAAAAATAAATTTAAAAAGTGATTGCCGTCCTAGCTGGTTTGACTCAATGGATAGAGCATCGGCCTTTGGATTGAAGGGTCCCAGGTTCGATTCCAGCCAAGGGCATATGCCCGGGTTGCAGGCTCGGTCCCCAGTGTGGGATGTGCAGGAGGCAGCCAATCAACGATTCTCTCATTGATGTTTCTAGCTCTCTCTCTCTCCCTCTCCCTTCCTCTCTGCAATCAATAAAATATATATATATATTTTAAAAAGTGATTGCCTGTGGGGAAGGAGAAATGGAAAGAAACAGCATACAGATATTTTTCTAAACAAACCTTGAAAGAAACGAATTCTTTAAACTATGTGCATATATAACTGAAGGGAATGAAAAATAAGGGAAAAATAAGCAAGAAAACATGGTAAATAGAAATAAGTCCAATGTTTCAATCCTAATTCATTTACATGGCTTACACTCACTTATTAAGAAAAGCCTTTCAAAATGGATGAAATCCAAGTATATCCTATTAACAAGAGACTTGCCTAAAAATCTATTACAATATAGGAAGATTAAAATGTAGAGGATGGATGAAAATATCTTTCTCAGGCAACTACCCAAGAAAAAGGAAATGTCAGGCAAAATTGAATTTAGTACCAAAGGCTCTAAGATTAACATGGTGATTTCATGCTAATAAAATGAGCAACCCACCAGTAGAATTCAGCAATCATGAGTGTAACAATGATGTCCTTTTTTATTGTAGTAAAGAACACATAACATAAAATTTATCATCATAATTACTTCTCAGGGTGCAGTGCAATAGTGTTGAGTACATTCATGTTGTGTAGCCAACACTACCATCATCTCCAGAACCTTTTCATCTTGCAAAACTGAAACTCTGTCCATGTTAAACAACAGCTCCCAATTCCCTCTCCCTGCAGCCCCTGACAACCACCTTCCTATTTTCTGTCTCTGAATCTTACTACTCTGAGCACTTCATATAAATGGAATCATACAGTATTTGTCGTTTTGTGACAGACTTATTTCATTTATTTCATAGATGTCCTCCAGGTTCACCTATATTATAGTACCAGAGACCTGGTGCATGAAATTCATGCACTGGGGGGGTCCCTCAGCCTGGCCTGTGCCCTCTTGCAGTCTGGGAGCCCTCAGGGGATGTCTGACTAATGACTTAGGCTGCTCCATCAGTTGGACATCCTTAGCGCTGCCTCGGAGGCGAGAGAGGCTCACACCACCGCTCCTGCACTCGCCAGCCGTGTGCCTAGCTCAGGGCTTCTGGCTGAGTAGCGCAGTGGGAGCACACCATTATATAGGCAGCTCCTGCATTGAGTGTCTGCCCCCTGGTGGTCAGAGTTTGCCATAGCGACCGGTCGTTCGGTCATTCGGTTGATTTGCATATTGGCCTTTTATTCTATAGGATGGATCAGAATTTCCTTCACAGTTTTATTTGTTTGTTTGATTTAAATATGTTTTTATTTATTTTTAGACAGAGAGGAAGGGAGAGGGAGAGAGAAAAACATTGATGAGAAACATGGATTGGCTGCCTCCTACACACTCTCTACTGGGGGTTGAGCCCAAAACCTGGGCAATTGCCCTGACTGGGAATCAAGCCAGCAACCTTTGGGTGCACAAATGACATCCAACCAACTGAGCCACACTGGCCAGGCTTCTTTACTTTTAAGGCTGAATAATATTCCATTGTATGGATATACCACCTTTCGTTTATCCACTCAACAGTCTCTGGACACTTGGGTTGTTTCCACCTTCTGCCATTGTGAATAACGATGCTATCTATGAACATGGGTGTGAATGAATGAGTCGATCAGTAGTCAACTAAAAGTCATTTATCGAACACGTACCACCTTGTAGGCACTACTCTGGGTGCAGGGAATACAGCAGAGAATAAGACAGCACCCAGCCCTCAGGAGGTTATATTCTAGTGGGGCAGTCAGCGTGCACACAGATGAAGCCATCACGTGATGCTAAGTGCTGGCCAGCGCCCCGAGAAACATGGGTACAGGCCTGTGGGTCTCAGCGCCTGGTGAGGTGGGAGCTGCTTTATCTAGGGTGGTCTGAGAAGACCTGTCCAAAGAAGGTAAAAGTTGAATGAAGACCTGAAGAGTAGGAACATTCCAGACTTCTGCAACAGCAAAGGCAAAAACCTCAGCCTGGATCCAGTTGGGAGTGTTTAGGAGCAGAGAGAGCAGTGAGGCTAGAGGGTTTCATGGAGGTAGACAGGGACCTGAGGACCCAGAGGGAAGCAGGACCAGGTGAAGGGCGGGGCTGGGTGAGGGGTGTCTTTAAGGGAATGGCATCAGGTATGAGAGCTTTGGAGGGTTTTAAGCAAGGGAAGGACATGATTCTCTTTGATGCCACGGGAGAGTGGATTTTAATGGGGCAGAGTGAAGGCAGGTATTCCACTCAGGTGTGCACATAAACTCATCCCTAACGTAGGGAAACGCCAAAACTGGTAGAACTACAAGAAGTTGAGAAATCAATCGCAGTGGGGAATTTTACCTCTAAATAGAGGAGCGACTCTCTCAGCCCCTTCCATATTGTCCTGTAGTTCCCACATTTCCCCAAGCCTTCTAGGTCGCCCCCCACGCCTCACCCCCACTTCTTCCCATTACCCTCCCCCCCTGCAACCCCCAGAACCTTCTAGCTCCTCCCTGTCTCTGCCTGTCACTGCCTTTCCTCAGTCCCACTCCAGACCCTAACATCCCTCCAATGACCTCCCTGCCTTCCCAGCCTCTTCTACTCTCCTCATTCACCCTTTCTCTTCTGCATCCCCCACTCCCCTCTCCTATTCCATCCCATTTTAAATTTCAGCTCCTCCCAACTTCCTGAGCTCCTTCCATTCCCTGTTCCCTCTAGCAACTCAAATCGCAAAATCATTGCCCATTATATCCATCCAGCTCCCCAGTCCCTTTCTAACCCTTCTAGATACTCAGTCTTTAAAAACCCAAGTCCCTAGGCCTGCCAACTTCCACCCATTTCCCACAATTCCTCTGCACCCCCTTTCTGGCTCAAAGCACTGAGTATGTGACTTGCGGGTAAACACCTGTCCCCACGCTGCCCCCCTCCCAACTTCTCAGGGTAAGAAAGGGTTGAGTGCAGCCAACGTGGTTGAGCGTTGACCTAGGAACCAGGAGGTCACGGTTTGATTCCCTGTCAGGGCATAAGTTCAGGTTGTAGGCTCAGTCCCCAGTGAGGGACCTGCAGGAGGCAGCAGATCAATAATTCTCCCATCATTGATGTTTCTCTCTCTCTCTCCTTCTCCTTTCTTCTCTGAAATAAATTTAAAAATCTCTTTTTTAAAAAGAAATAGTTGAGACGATAAAAACTGATCTCAGCCAGAGTTGGCAGCCACGTTGCTTTGAAAGGCTCTGCCCTCCAGGTCACCATGACCGTCCCCAGGAAACCGAAGAAAGAGAGCCATCCGGGGAGGAGGGCCTGAGACAAGCTCACTGCTGACCACCCACTCGGCGTCAGAGACCAGAACCACACCCACCCCCTCCCCTTGCCCGGAGCTGATAAAAACCTCCACTCAATCCCGGCTGGCGTGACGGTGGTTAGAGCATCGGCCTGCACACTGAAGGGTCTGGGTTCAATTCTCCGCCCATGCAGGAGGCAACCATCACTGTATCTCTCTCTTGTATCAATGTTTCTCTCTCGTTCTCTCTCCCTCCCTCCCTCCTTTTCACTCCTAAGTACTATCGCTTCAGCAGATCTGCTGTGCTTTGCAGAATCTGCCTCCTTCCTGAATTCTTTCCTGTGTGGTGAGAAGAACCTGCACACAGCCTTGGCCTTGGCCTCCTGTGAGCCCCTCTCCCCCCACCCCCCATCACCTCCAGTCCCCTCCCAGGTCCCAGGCCCTCTTAGCCCTACCCATCCCCCCAGTGCCTTCAGTTCTGCAGAGGGCTTCCTAC
>PVJC01002330.1:46034-80716 GCA_004026665.1 Murina feae | reverse complement strand
TGCAGGCCTGGACGTTTCCCACTGGAGGGCCCACAATTGCACACGCCTGATGGGCCCCCACCACTGAGGGGACACACCTGGTGCAGAGTTGGGTGGCAAGCCAGGGGCGGATGCTGGTGCAGAATCCCTCAGTGGGGCCCTGCTGCTGAGCAAACACACCTGGGGTGGAGCCGGGCAGTGAACTGGCTTCGGATTCTCCGCACTGTGCAGCAGACGCCTCCCGCACATCCTGTGGAGGCCCCTGGGGGGCGGATGAAGGTAGCAGACCCTGGACAGGTGTTCCTGGACACCCCATGGAGGTCCCCAGGGCAGAACCAGGCAGCGGACCCAGGACAGGCGTTCCTGGATGTCCCGCAGAGGCCCCCGGGGGGCAAAGCCAGGCAGCAGACCCAGGACGGCTGCTCCTGCACACCCTGCAGAGGCCCCGTGCTCCTGCATGCCCCGGGGAGGCCCCCAGGGATGGAACTAGGCAGTGGACTCGGGACAGGTGCTCCTGGATACTCCTCGGAGGCTCCCGGGGGTGGAGCTAGGCAGCAGACCCAGGACAGCTGCTCCTGGATGCCCCGAGGAGGCCCCAGGCCAGACCCCCCCTCCCACTGAGCTGACACACCTGGCACAGCTATGCCGGCCGGCCGTGGAGGCTCCCAGTGCAGAGCCGCCCTGCCAGCCTCCATCTTGGCTGGGTTAATTTGCATACAGCCGCTCTGATTGTCTGGTGGGCGTGGCCGTGAGCAGAGGTTCAGCCAGCCTAGGCAGGCAGTTGCAACAGAAGCCTTTGGTTTGCTCTAGCTCCATGGCTGTTGGCCTCCATTTTGGCTGGGTTAATTTGCATACAGCCACTCTGATTGGCTGGTGGTAATGGTCAATTTGCATGTTTCTCTTTTATTATATTAGATTATTTACTGTCTTTTTTTCATGCAGAGAAGAGTATAGGTCATATAGTAGATGCTAATGAATATTTGTGACATGAGAGCGTGGCAGCCCATGAATTTCTAGGGATCGAAAGATGTCACAGTTGTATGGGAACAGATGCTTTCAGAGAGCTGATGCAATGACGAGGTGGACGGACACTCATACCTTTTCTTTTTCCTGTAACTTGCAGAAGCTTTTTTCATTCTTTGGGGGTGGTCGAGACTTGTTGAGGAAGTGACTTGTGAGAATTGTATGTCATGCCCTTCTACTTCATACTTCCCAGCAGACACGTTTACAAATACGCAATTTGCTGTTATCCAGGCAAGTTGCTAAAGTGGCATATGTGCATAAAGGGTAGGTATGTACTAGTATGTACGTGTGTGTGTGTGTTTTATGAAATGGAACATGTTCTGAGTGCTAATTATGCGCTGTCAGTGGACACATGTGGAAGATGACAGGTTTACAGCACAGGTTGAACTTTCCCATCTGCGTTGTTGTGAGGTGCTGAGCACCCCTGCTCAGTGAGACCTCCTGCCTTCTGGATCTGTCTGGCATCCTGCACAGATAACGAGCGTAGGAATCTGGATTAACCTGGCGGCATGTCGGGGTGGGGTGTCTCATCTGAGAAATGGAATTATCCTGTCAGGCAGTTACGCTACGTGCTATGCCCCCCCACCCCCCACCCCCCCAAAAAAAACAACGGGAAGATTTCGCTTATACTGCTTGAGAAGATGTGCACTCTTTTCTGCGGGCTTTAGAGCCAGATAAACCCATATGAGATTTAACCTTTTTCTGCTGTGGGGAGAATTCCCACTCCCAGAGCTGGACCCCATTAGGATCTTCTGCAGTGTTGAGGATGGCTTGGGGGAAGGAGAGGAGGGAGAATTCTTGGACATAAAGTACCCAATTATTGAAGCTGACTTATCTCCTCAAGGAGAAATCTGGAACTTTAAAAGCCCAGTTCCAGAATTTTCTCCTGATTCCAGTAAAGGAAAACTGCTACTTAATTAATAACTTGGGCAATCAGTTATGCAGGCCACATGGCCTTCTGGAACTCTTGGCTTTCTCTCCTGTAGGATGAGGCTTTTGCATATTGATAATCTCCAATAGTCTGTGATTCTATGGCTGACCCTAGCTTTTCAATGATTTCTCCAGAGGCTTATCTTATTAATTCATATTTTAGGATTGTGGCATGCTGAATTTTAGTGCCATATGCCTTCATTTTATGAAATTTTCTGGGCACATCTTAACATTCACTGTGCTCTGTATTTGTTAAATCAATGTTTGTTGATTGATAGCCATTTTTGTCTTTCCTCTTAAGTAGTAATTGTAATTGGAGTTGGAGATAAGGGCTTTTATTTTTTATAAGCTTTTCCCCCTTAGGGTGAAAAGTAAACGTTGCCTTCTGACATTTCAATGGGAAAAAAGAATCTATTGTGAAGAAAATTTAAACTTAAATGATTAATTTGTTGGATCACATCTGACTTCTTAAGTGTTTAAAATACTGAAAAATAAGATAGATTACCATTATGTGGGTGGTGCTGAAGTCTATACAAGTAATCCAAGATAAGTGTGCGGACAAATGGCCCAAGTGTTCCAATAACTGATGATTCTAAATCTAGCCTAAGCAATAGGAAAAAATAGATTTAACCAGTTTCGGAACTAATAACTTCCGAATCTATCTTCCTTCTGTTAGCCCCATAGCAGCAGGCCTAGGATTGAAAGGTATCTGGAGAGGATGGGTAGTAGGACATTACTATTTGCTGTGTTAGGGGTATTATTGGTGGGGGTGGTAGGGATGTTATATGGGTGAGGGAGTAGGGATTTTCCCCCCAGATTTATTGAAATATAATTGACAATATTATGTAAGTTTATTATGTACAATATGATGATATGATAAACCTACATATTGTTAAACATTCACTACATAGGTAACAGGAAAATGGTTGCTATTTTCTGTGGGGGGTGAGAATATTATCTACTCTCTTAGCAAATTTCAATTATAAAATACAGTAGTGTTAACTCTAGTCACCATGGTGTACTTTATATCTTCAGAACATACTCATCTTATAACTGCACGTTTGTACCAGCCCCTGGTAACCACCATCCTATTCTCTCCTTCTGTGAGTTTGACTTTTTTAGGTTCCATATGTAAGTTATATCATACAGTATTTGTCTTTCTCCGTTTGACTTATTTCACTCAGCATAATGCCCTCCAGGTCCATTGTTGCAAATGGCAGACTTCCCTTCTTTTTAATGGTTGAATCATATTCCATTGTATACACATACCACATTTTCTTTAAGTAGGGATGTTATCGGTGGGGTGATAGGGTGTTATTGAGCAGAAGGCAGTCCAAGAAGCTTTTATTTATTTATTCTTAATACTTACTGGAGGATTTTTCCCCCCCATTGATTGCAGGGGGAAGGGGGGGGGAGAGAGAGAGAGAGAGAGAGAGAGAGAGATGTGAGTGAGAGACATTGATTACTTGCCTCCTGCATGCACCCTGACTGAGGCCTGCAACCCAGGTATGTGCCCTTGACCAGGAATTGAACCCGAGACCCTTCAATGTTTGGGCCAACACTCTAACCACTTAGCCACAATGGCCAGGGCCCAAGAAGCTTTTATTGAAAAGGCTTCAGAGATAAAAAGGTTGGGATATGGAGGGTACAGGGAGTAGAAGAAAAACACTTGAAAAGGTGGGGAAACTTATAAAGAACATGTATAAGTCTATTCCTGCTAGAAATAAATTAGTTCTTCATGGAACTCTTCATTATTCAGTTGGTGTAGAAACTTCACCATTTTGAATGAGAGATGCAGTTGCTCACTTCTGAGACACTCCCCAGAGGACCATGGAAGATTCTCTTTATGGCGCCTTAAGAATAATACAGTGGGGTTTTTTCCTCAAGCACCTGTGACTCTTTCTGATTCCAGTGGTGCCAGGGAATGTGGGCATCATTCTTGTCGCTCTTGAATAGGAAAACATCATCATTAATTCATGTGCTACACGTTTGTCACTTGTCACAAACAAGAATTATACCTAGGTTTGCCTCCAGGTTGGCTTAGCCAATTAATAATGTAGGGCATGCTGTGGGGGCGGGGCTTACCTCAGGGTACCTGCTTGTTGAATGCATCATCACGAACCAGAGGCTAATTACATGTCGCTCTTGTTCTCCACTAAAGCTTGTCCCGAAGGGCCCACTCCTTGGAAGTACTTGTGTTGTCCTTGTTTACATTTCTGCATATTTGAGAGTACTGCTAACTGCACCCCTTATAAAGGGCTGTGGGTTTTACTTTAGGAAATCACTGCAGTCTGTATCTCCCCAGTGGTATGAATTAGTGAGGATAACTGTATTCTAAGAGGATCACTATTGCTTTGTAACAAACCACCCCAAAACTATATAGTGGTTTACAACAACAGTCATTTATTTTGCTCACAGATTTATAAGTTGGGCAGGAGTTGGCAGAGACTTGGCAGGACTGGGGCAGAACTTGGCTGGTCTCTACTCCACATGGTATCAACTGGGTTGCTTGTCAGTTGGGGGAGGGTGTCCACTTTCAAGATGGTGTACTTACACGGCTGCCTGAAGGCCTCTCCGTGGACTGGTTGGGCTCCCTCAAAACATGATGGCTGGGTTCTAAGAGCAAGCACCCCCAAGAGAACAAGGAAGTTCATGGAATGTTTATGACCAAGCCTCAAAAGTTACATGGCTTCCTTCTGACTTTTCTCATTGGTGGGGGCCCATATTGGTTCAAAAAGAGGGACGTAGGCTTCGCCTCTGGGTGACATGATGGCAGAGTTCTAGCAGACCATGCTGGGTGAAACCTATTGTTGTGACCATCTTTGAATACAGTCTGTTGCAAACATGAATTCAGAACATGCTTCGTTCATTTGCAGTTCATTGTACTAGGAGAGGACTTTGAAACATGCAGGATGAATATGGAATGCATAAAAAATAAAAACCAAGGCAAGAAATGGAAATAAGTTGAGTATTGAATGTAAGGGTTATCAGGCATTGAAATGATCTTTGACTGTAATTCTCAACAGTTGTAAATTCAAAGACCCCACCGCCAAAAAGAAAAAAACAAAACGCCCTATTTGTTACTCAAAGAGATCACATATCTTCATGAGATCTGAAACTCACTTAAATCATATTCATTGTCCAGAAAAACCATCCCAGGGTCCTCCGGGGTATTTACAAAAGAACAATAAAACATTCATTTCTTTGCACATTGTAATGAAAACCATCCCCAAGTACTTAGTTGAACTGCTCTGTTTACCATGGGAGTTTCAAATGCCATTAGGACCGCGTTATATTTTTGTTGGTCTGGAGTTGTGGGAATGAAAAAGGTTTGTTGTTTTTTATTTTCTTTTCTTTAACCAAGGTTAAAACTTGGATAGCACTGGTCCAACCGCATCATCACAACATTTTGTTGAAGTGCCTTTCATTATTATTTTGGAAGCCTATGTAAATCAAGGGATGGTGGGAAAAAGAAGTCACGAATACTGGATGTTAAAGCAGTGCGGTGTGAAGGGGAACATCTGTTCCTGGTTAAAGTTCTTCAAACTTATGTTCTTTCCTCAGTCATTTAGCTGTGGTGCTGATATTTGAGTTCCGTGAAGACTCTCAGGCTGGTTTTTCAGAATATTCACAGGCGTCTTAATAAACCCTTGAGGTTCTTTGCTCCCAGCTTGTAATTCCAGGGTCAGTGGTATTATCAGAGTGTGAAATTGGGGTTGTCAACCTCAACAGCTCCAGGATTCTGGATTCTAGCTGGGTTTTATTTTTCCTTCTATCTTTACTTTTCTTTATCTTTATTTATTTATTTTTTGCCCGGGAGGTGGGGCGGGGGGGGGGGAATACACTATCTTATCTTAGGAAGTAGTACCTTTATGAAAGAAGGCCCAGTGGAATGCCCAGTTATGAAGTAATTTTTACCTTGATAAGAAAGACTGATATTAACAAATTATTGCTGTAGCTTTCCTTTTTCCTGAGGGGAAGATTGACCTGGTTTGTTATGAGATGGACTGAAAACCCAGGGGCTGCCACTAACTTGAACAGTGTTGCTTTATTGAGATGTACCCAGGGCCTGCAATCCCTTCATTTCTCTGGGCCTGTTTTCTTCTCTGTTAAAATGATTCAAGTAGCACATGATGTGCAGATTTTCAAAATGTCAAATGAGTGTATTATTGTAAAACATTACTGGACCCAGATGGCTGGAGTTAATAGACTCGTACAAGTTTCTACTGAGAAGTAACTTCAGATTCTTCAGATTTAACCTCCTACCCACTCATTCTTTTTTAAACATATATTGAGTACCTACTAGGTTATCAGGAACTGTTTCAGATGCTGGGGACATAGCAGGAAAGAAATAGACAACATCCCTGTCTTCATAGGGATCTCATCCACCTGGGAAAGACAGACAAGACGTGATTATTTTTAAGAAGCGGTGTAAGTGATATGGTGAAAATCAAACGAAGAGATGCAGAAGCATGACGGGACCGTTTTTAGACCGGGATTTTAGAGAAGGCCATGCATGGGAGGAAGGGACCCAGGTAACAAGGAGAAACCAGTCATGGGACATTTAGTGGAGCAACATCCCAAACAGAGGTTGCTACAAGTGCTCAGGTCCCCGAGTGGGAACCAAATTGCATGTTGAAGAAAACAAAAGCTGTGAAGGTGCAGAGGAGTGAGCAGGTACGGGGTAGGACACCCCGAGGGGGCAGATGAGGCAGCTGCCTGGGGTGGATGGGAGGTCAGCAGAGTGTCCACCGATGGGAAACCTGGAGCCTTCTTGAGAGCTTGAGTGGATGGGATGGATTTGACACTTGCGGGAGGGACCAGGCAGAGAAAGTCCCGTACATGAGAGCAGGAACGCAGTGGAAGAAGCGGATCCCATACTGGACAGGGAAGGACGAGAAAGGACAGTCATCTGCTTATTCTTTTTAAAGCAGCTTTCACTGCTGGTCACGCGTACCTCGGGGGCCCTATGTCTTCGTTTGCTTGGATAGTTCTAGCCCAGGCCTGTGTTCACAGCATAATGAACAGTTTTACCTTTTGCTCTCAAAAGTGCCCTTGTTTGGACGATCCGTTACCTACCCGTAGTTTAACACGCTAGAGTCCTGTGGAATATCACCTTGTAGTCCACAGACTGCTTGCTGTTTTCACTTTTGGTCTCCATCTACCTCCCACCTCCCTTCCCATGGCAAGGGAGGCGCTTTCTGACCTCTCCTATGAGCTCTGCAGTGACCCCAGGCCTCCAACCACTCTCTCAGCCTCTACTCTGTTCACTTCTGTTACCATCACCGCCTCTCACCTCGATTCAGACCAAATCCCGCAGACAGATTAATTTCCTTTGGGATAGACCTCACTGTTGCTCAGAAACCATGGTGGCATCTCATTGCCTTCAGAACAAAAAGTCCAGACTCCAAAGACTCAATAGTCTTCAAGATCTAGCCCAGTATTTCACAGAACAGCATAGAGTATAGTGAATGCCATGCTGAACCCAGCCTGCTAGGTTTGACTCCGAGCTGCCATTTACTGCTTCCTGTGTGGATGTGGGCAAGCTTTGCAACCTCTCTTTCTAATCTACAACATGGGGATGAAAAGAATACCTAGCCCTGGCCAGGTGGCTCAGTTGGCTAGAGAGTCATCCCTGCACCAGGAGAGGTTGTAGGTTCGATCACTAGTGGGGATACATATGGGAGGCAACCAATCAATATTTCTTTCTCACATTGATGAACTTTCTCTCCCCTTCCTTCCTTCCTTCTTGCCTTCCTTCCTTCCCTTTCCCTCTGTTCCTCCCTCCTCCTTCCCTTCCTTGTTCTCTTTTTAAAATTTAATAAAACATATCCTCACGTGAGGATTACAAAAAAATTAAAAAAAAAGAGTACCTATTTATATTGTTATTATAAGGATTAAATGAGTTAATCCGTGTAAAGTCCTTAAAACAATGTCTGGCACATGGTGAACTCGAAGTAAATGTAAATTATTGTGATTGTGGATTTTTGGTGCAGGTACATTGAAATTTGCTCTTCTTTGCTTAACTGATGACACTTGCTTACCACTTCACCTTTGCTAGCCTTAGGGGAGTCCTTCCCTCACGCCATTTCTGTATATAGAGACTTCACCTGTGGGGGAGGTTATTTCACTCACCATGGACCTAGGAAGCCACATGTTCAGCGCATGTTCTGTGACTTTCCTTCGAGACTGTGAGGAAAGTCTCTTTAAGTGCTTTGCTAGCATGTTCTGTGACTTTCCCTCGAGACTGTGAGGAAAGTCTCTTTAAGCGCTTTGCTAGCATGATGCTTTGAGATTTGATTTCTGCATTTCCTTTGTGGTTGTGCACTGGCATTAGTGGGAGCTTGGGGTTCTGGCAGACTTGTGGGCAAAGGCAGATTCTCCTGCACACTTTTCCCCCTTAGTGCTCCTACCTGGACAGTGCCAGCTCTCTTAGGCAGGGGTCTTTGCTTTTGCTCCAGGGTCCTGATCTGAGCCCAGGCAATCACGTTTATGCTAAATTGTCCTGATGGGCTTCTAGTGAGAGAGGTTAGGGATTTGCAGGGTCAGGGAAAGTCTGCCAGAGGGTCACTCGTCTGCTCCAGCGTGCTGACTCTTTCCATTATGCCCCTCCTGGTCTGGGTTTATATCTGTTGTGGCAAACTACTCTGTGTAGTGAAATGGCAGGGGGTTGGACATTGATTCCACAAATAGTATTTAAAAACTGTCTTCAGTTATATTTCAGTATGTTGGGCAGGGAGGCAGGAATTCTTTTAGCAGATGTGCCATTTGGAGATATGCACAGATACCCTATGTGAAGTAATAGACTGCTGTGTCTCCACAGACAAAATAACCTAAGCACTGAGGCAGAAACCACTTTGACCAAAATATAGGGATGAGAAAATGTAGGTTTATACGTGTCCATATGGAAAACAATACAGTCTAATCTAATAAAAGAGTAATATGCAAATTTACCTCACTCCGTTACACCTAAGCCATGCCCACCAGCCAAGCCATGCCCACCAGCCAATCAGAGCGGCTGTATGCAAATTAACCCAGCCAAGATGGCGGCCGGTAGCCATGGAGCTAGAGCAAACAGGAGGCTTCGTTGTACCAGCGATAGAGGAAACTGCCTGCCTAGGCTGACTGGGCCTCTGCTCAAGGCAACAAAGTTTCAATTATAGAAGCCACAGAACTGAAGCAAACAGGAGGCTTCATTTCACCAGTGATGGAGGAAACTGCCTCCCTAGGCCGGCTGTGGCCTTCTGCTCAAGGCAACAAAGTTTCAATTATAGAAGATAAATAAGCCCCAGAAACCTGATTCCAACCAGCCTTGCTGGGACATTGGGTCAATGGGAACAGTGGCCAGCCTGCAAACAGCCATCAGCCCCTCAACCAGGCTGGCCAGGCACCCCAGCGGGAAACCCACCCTGATCCGGGGCATCCTTCAGGGCAAACCAGCCAGCCCCTACCCATGCACCAGGCCTCTATCCTATATAATCCTATATAATAAAAGGGTAATATGCAAATTGACCCTAACAGCAGAATGACTGGTCACTATGACACACACTCACCACCAGGGGGCAGATGCTCAATACAGGAGCTGCCCCTGGTGGTCAGTGCACTCCCACACGGGTAGCTCTGCTCAGCCAGAAGCCAGAAGGTTGCTAGTACAGCGGTGGTGGTGGGAGCCTCTCCTGCCTCCTCAGAAGCGCTAAGGATGTCCAACTGCAGCTTAGGTCTGCTCCCCGCTGGCAAGTGGACATCCCCCAAGGGCTTCCGGGATGTCTGACTGCCATCTTAGACCAGATTATCCAGGGAGTGGGCCTATGCCAGCAGGTGGACATCCCTCAAGGGGTCCCAGACTGCAAGAGGGCACAGGCCGGGTAAAGGGACCCCCTCCCCCCGAGTGCACAAATTTTGTGCACCAGGCCTCTAGTAACTAATCATCTAATAAAAGAGTAATATGCAAATTAACCATCATTCTGAGACACCTAAACCATGCCACCAGCCAATCAGCAGCTGGATGCAAATTAACCCAGCCAAGATGGTGGCCAGCAGCCATGGAACTAGAGCAAACAGGAGGCTTCTGTTGCACCAGCGCTGGAGTTGAAACTGCCTGCCTAGACCAGCCGAGCCTCTGCTCAAGGCAACAATGTTTTAATTATAGAAGCCACAGAGCTGAAGCAAACAGGAGGCTTCTTTGCCTGACTAGGCTCCTGCTCAAGGCAACGGAGTTTCAATTATAGAAAATAAATAAACCCCAGAAACCTGATTCCAGCCAGCCTCACTGGGATGTTGGGTCAATGGGAGCTGTGGGCAGCCTGAAAACGGCTCTCAGCCCCTCACCCAGGCTGGCCAGGCACGCCAGCAGGTCGACATTCCCTGAGGGGTCCCAGACTATGAGAGGGCACAGGCTGGCTGAGGGCCCCCCCCCCCGCCAAGTGCACAAATTTTTGTGCACTGGGCCCCTAGTAAAAGAATAAACTGTCTCATGTACTCACAACTGTAAACCTACTTTTGCCGACCCCTGTGTATAAACATGATAAGGATTTATTTGCTTGGTATTATTTGTCTTAAATATCAGTTGCTTTATATAATACTTGGTTTGTATTCTCTTCTTCATTTGAGTATATGTGAGTACTGAAAAAGTTTCAGATTTTATTTCACATGACATAATGTAGCTACATTATAGATATTTAAATATTTGTTTTGTCCTAAAATTCCTCTTCTTCAGAGCTGCTTTGTTGCCACATTGCATCTGTATGGTTTCCATGGGAGCCACCCTGCCCTTGGTCAAAACTGATTGGCCCAGACGTGGACACCTGACCTAAGTTGGGCCAATCAGAGGCCTTCCTTGGGATCTTTTTACTATGAGTAAAAAGGAAGTTTAGGACATTTTGTCTTCAGCAGCTAAACTGTAAGCAAAAATACTCAGAAGTTGACAATGGCCATATTTTCTGCCACATGGAGGAACTTGTTTTTAGATAAGAAGAATGATGCTAACAAATAAAAAAAAAAAAGTAGGATAGCCCTGACTGGTTTGGCTCAGTGGACAGAGCGTCAGCCTGCGGGCTGAAGGGTCCCAGGTTTGATTCCCATCAAGGGCATGTACCTTGGTTGCGGGCACATCCCCAGTGGGGAGTTTGTAGGAGGCACCTGTTCAGTGTTTCTCTCTCATTGATATTTCTAACTCTATCTCTCTCCCCTTCTCTCTGTAAAAAGTCAATAAAATTAATTTTTAAAAAAAGTAGGATATAACTTGGAGAAATTTTTTGACAGTGCCAGAGATGCTGGTTCAAGGTCTTCTAAGATCCAGCTCTGGCCTTACCCTGCTGGCCAGTTGGGTGCTCTTTCAGATACCATTAGGTCGTTCTTCACAGATAGACTTTCCCTTTGTTGTTCACTTTGTGTGCATTTTTTATTTAGACTGTTGACACGGGTTGGTTTTCAGGGGGCACCAAGGGCCAGTGGAAGATCTTTGGGCATTTCTATTTATTTCTAACTACTACACACTCCATTTTTACCGAATTGTGAAATTATAGGCACAATCTAAATGAAAGAACTGAGTCAATTAACACGGAGTATGAGGGCAAATAAGACTTCCTTTGTCAGAAATGCCTGCCTTGAACAGAGCCACCAAAGGATGGGTTCACTCTCTACTCCCGCCAGAACAATGGGCCCCTCCTCTTCCTTTTGTTTTCAAAGGAGTTTACAGGTTTCTCAATTCTTTCAGCATTTCCTGAACTCCAAATAACCCCTCATAGCAGAGAAGAATAAAGAAATACTCTTTCCCAAAACCCTAGCCCTGCCAAGTAGCGATCCCTCAAACTGAGCTTGGACAGTTTGAGAACGATGGACCACAATTAACTCTTCAGTTTCTCAGTTGCCCTTGAGTTAGACAAACACATACAAAATCCCAGAGGGCAGGGATAGTGCGTTTCTGGCTCACTATAAGTTTCCCCTAGTAGGTATTGAGAAAATCGTTATGGAATGAATTAATGGATGTTATTATCCCCATTTTATAGATGAGGAAACTGAGGCTAACATGAATCAATCACTGACTAACAACATAGCTAGTGAGTGGCAGAGCTGGATCCAGAGCTTGAGGTCTCAGACTCCTTGTCCAGGGCTCACTCCATGACCTGTCAGTCTTTAAAAGAGAAAACAACACCAGATAGTCCACATGTTCTTGCCTTGAGGCTCCACAATGAAGCTAAACAGCCAGCGTGCTTGGTAAAGCTTTCAGTTCCCGAAACTAAAGGCAGAACTAAAGGCAGCTTCAGGCTTGAGCTAAAACCTGTGTTATTTTTGAACCTTCCTTTTTCAGAAAGCTGTACAAGAGTTTTTAGGTGATAAAAGATGGGAAGGGTTGTGTGCATATGATAATATATTCACCGCAAAGACTCACATGTAACTGTGCAACCCAGAACAGCATTTTTGTGCCTGTTCTTGACACACAGTACATGCCTCTGTTTGTGGGTTCTTTGTATATGTCATGGATCCGCAAACACCTTTAAATGTCAGCCGTCATAGATGGTGACCCAAGAGTTATGAGGGAGGGTCAGAGTGGTCTAGGGTATACTTGGGATGTGTGAGAGTCTTGGTTTTTACCTTATTATTTTATGTCTCTGAAATCATTGTTGAAAACTGTTTCTGTTGTCAGTATTTTATGTTTTATTATGCTTTATAACAACACTATCCAATAGAACTTTCTGTGGTGATTTAAATGTTCTTTTCTGCACTGTCCAGTACTGTAGGCACTAGTCACTAGTCACTATCTACTGACCACCTAAAATGTGATTTTTAAATTTTATTTGAATTTAAACAGGCATACTTGGCTAATGACTACCACAATGGTCAGCACAGCTCTGTAGTTGTAAAAAGTCGGTAAGTTTCTGATGCCCAGCATTAATTAGCTCATTAGTTATAGGGATTCCATTAAGTGTATCATAAAGTTAGAAACTGGCTACACCTTGGAGATAGGAAATCTACCAATTAAAGATCTAACTTCCCCACCTCAAAACGTGGTGAGGAAATTTCCTTCATCTGAGCAACAGTGACAGTTGTCAGCTCTCTTGCTACCCCTTAGCTTCCCCCCTGGGACCTCAAATCGATACCAGATTAAGTCTTAGTGGACTTGTTTCTGTTTGGAGCACATGCTCTCTCACTGAGCTCATAGCCTTCTCTTCATTTCACACCAAGTCAGGGTTAGATTTAGAGACCTCCATCAGCCTGCCCTGTGCCATCTCACTTCCTTTACCTGCTTTCCTCCTGTGTAGTCAGAGTTCCCCAAAGAAACAGAACTAATAGGATTACAATAGGCCTTCCATATCTGCAGATTCCACATCTGCAGGATCAACCAACCACGGATGGAAAATATTCAGGGAAAAAAATGTTAGGTTGTTGCGTACTATGTACTTGGGCCTACGACGATTGCATCTGTACTGAATATGTGCAGACTTTTTGGAATCATTATTCCCTAAACAATATAGTATAACAACTATTTACATAGCACTTACATTGTGTTAGGTATTATAAGTAATCTAGAGATTATTTAAAGTACCTGAGAGGTTGTGCATAGGTTATATGCAATTGTTATATCACTTTATCGTATATAATAAAAGCCTATTATGCTGAGTGTCTGATCATCCAGTTGGCTGTTTAACCAATCAAAGCATAATCTATATATATAGAAGTCTAATATGCAAAGTGTCCCCTCAGGAGTTTGACCTACTGAGAGTTTAATCACTCACTATGATGTGTGCTGACCACCATGGGATGGCGTGGAATAAAGGGAGGCCCCGGCTGCTGACCAGTGGCCTGTAGGGACCCTACCTGTGCACAGATTTCATGCCATGAGCCTCTAGTATGCTAATAATATGCTAAGGCCGCTCAACTGCTTGCTATGATGTGCACTGACCACCAGGGAGCAGATGCTCCAACTGGTAGGTTAGCTTGCTGCTAGGGTCTGGCCGATAGGGACTGAGTGAGACACGCCGGAAACGCCCTGGAGCCTTCCCAAGGTCCCTCCCCACCAGTGGACAGATGTAGTGAGCCAAGCAGTAAGGAGCAGCAAGCAAGCAGGTAGTAAGGAGCAAGGGGTGCAGACTGGGCTGAGGGACCCACCCCCTCAGTGCATGAATTTTGTGCACCAGGCCTCTAGTACTAGTATAAGGGACTTGAGTATCTGTGGATTTTGTTGATTACAAGGGTCCTGAAATCAATTCCCCACAGATGCTGAAGGATGATTGCATCTGTCTATCTATCTATCTATCTATCTATCATCTATCGAGAGAAAAATTGAGTTTGAAATTGATGTATTTTAAGAAATTGCCAGATAGCAAGTCCAAAATCTTATAGGCTAGAGATTCAGGTAAGAGTGATGTTGCAATCTTGACTCTGAAGGTTGAAGATTCAGGTAGCTTTTCTATGCTGTTGTCTACATGCAAAATTCCTTCTTCTTTGGAGAACCTCAGTCTTTGCTCATAATGCCTTCAATTGATTGGGTGAGGCCCACCCATGTTATGGAGAGCTTTACTTAAAGTCACTGGAGAGTAGATGTTAATCACAGCTGAAAAATACCTTCACAGCAACATCTAGACTAGTGTTGACCAATTAGTCACCCTAATTTAGCCACGTTGACATATAAAATTAAACATGACACCTTCTTCATCAGATTCAGACGAAATGGTATTACACTGTCTCTGACCTTTCACCTACACCATCTTATATGACCTGTGGGTATTCCAGTTCCCACTGACGTGTCAGCAGAAGTCTTTTCTGCACCTTTTTTTTATGGTACATTAGCTTTCATTTTTACTAAACTCACCCCATGTCTCATTTCTCCCTAACTGGTTTCACCCTGACTGATATATGTATTCTAAAACACAAGTAAGTGTATAAGATGGTATATATGTACACTTACCATTTATAACATGGTATTCATTTTGAAAGTAAAGTAGCAGACAGTATGTTCTAGATTTTCTGGGACTATCCAAGTATTCTGTGGTTATTTTTTAAAATATATTTTATTGATTTTTTACAGAGAGGAAGGGAGAGGGATAGAGAGTTAGAAACATCGATGAGAGAGAAACATCGACCAGCTGCCTCCTGCACACCCCCTGCTGGGGATGTGCCTGCAACCAAGGTACATGTCCTTGACCAGAATCAAACCTGGGACGCTTCAGTCCGCAGGCCGATGCTCTATCCACCGAGCCAAACCGGCTAGGGCATCTGTTGTTATTTTTTTAAAAATTATTCTTCAAATACATATCCAAAGGTGATTATTTTTTACAATGCATTGAGTCTTTGTATAGAAAAAATTTTTTTAAAAAAATCTTTTTGACAATATAGAAAATATAGTTACCACAAAATTTGTTCTTACTCATTATAGAGCAATTGAATGAAGTCTTAGATCCATCAAGAGTGGTATTATTTAATATTTGGTGCCCACACCAGCAATTATCACTTCCTTTAGTTTTGTGGGTGAGGTGCTTATGAAATGCAGCAGAAATGAGAAGAAGGTGGACAAGAGTGTATTTCAGTTTAAAATAGTATCTAGCTGGGCATCTTGGCACAGGTTGGATTATATAAAGTGGAACGAGTGGTATTGTTGAAGGAGCTTCAGGGTGGATTTAGGTTGCTCAGAGTCGTACCCGAGCATTACCTATGATTATTAGCCCTGGGACGCTTGACCAGTTTCCTCTTCTGTAAGGCATTATTTTGAGGCCTAGGATAATGCGTGTTAAAGTTCTGAGTAGACATTGTACAGTGTTCACAGTTGTTTTAAGAAGCCACAGTTGTTAGGGAAATTTTGTGGGGAATTTCATAACCAAGGTGACGAGGGCATTCATGATTCGACCTTCCACGCTGATTTGACTCTGTGCTCATGAAGACCTGACGTAGCTTAAAGTAACAGTGGTGTCCAACACCAGCGGTTGAGCACCTAAATAAAGTGAGCTCAGAAAAAAGGAGAATGGGGGAGGGATTCCCGAAACACAGGGGGATAAATCTGGCAGGATGTGGCGGGTGTATACATGGGATTCGAGAAAGGGAAGAGCTAAGGAAGATGCTACTTTGAAGAGATGAGGTATTTGTTGGACCCTGTCAGCTGTGATCACCAGGCTGTATTTGTCTGAGCCCCAGAGAGAAATTAGGGCTGTGGGGTTCAAATTTGGGAATAGTTAACATATGCCTAGTGGTTAAACCCAGGTGATTACAGGTCACCGTGGGGAATGTAGAGTCGTAAGAGCTGGTGGCTGAGGATGAATCCTGCTAAACACTACCTAATCCTCACCGTTATCATGCACATGAGCCTTGCTCAGTAACAGTTATGAATGAAAAATGAGTGAATGGGAAACAAGCAGGGCTCAGTTTGACAAACAGTCAATGACTTTAGAAGAAAGAGAAAAGAAGGTGCCTGTACTAGAGTAAAGTAGGAAATCAAGTGTCAAGGCCCCCAGGGTCTAGCCAAACAGTGGTCTCTATAAAATCTAAATGCAGTTCTCCTGGTTAAGAAGGATTACTCACCCTTTCTGGTAAACAGTGTGGCAGCCTGTATCAAGCCTTAGTTAAGTTACTATCCCTTAACCCAGCCGTTTTCAACCTGTGGGTCGCGACCCCTTTGGGAGTCACCCTTTCACAGGGGTCGCCTAAGACCATCCTGCATATCAGATATCTACATTACGATTCATAACAGTAGCAACATTACAGTTATGAGTAGCAACTGAAATAATTTTATGGTTGGGTCATAATATGAGGAACTGTATTTAAAGGACCAGAAGGTTGAGAACCACTGCTAACTCAAGCATGTCAAACTCGCTGCCCACAGGCCTCAGGCCTCATTTATTTGGCCCGTGTTAGCCTTTGCGTGTGACATGCTTGCCTTAACCCATTAATTCCACTTCCAGGAATCTACCCAAAGAAAGTACGCAGTGCTGCAGACAAAGATTTGTGTAGAAAGATGTGTAGAAAGATATTCCTGAGACACGAACTTCCCTGGAAGGCTTGGGTTGGGATATTTTTTAAAGTTTTGATACTGTGTACTACAGTTCAGGATGCAGAATGTTCATTAATGTTTAAGATAGAAGATGAGCAAAGAAATCTTGTCATTTGCTCTCATACCTGCCACGGTTCTCTGCTCTTAGAGTCCCCTTAGTGGGTGGGAAAGTTGGGGATAATCTGGCCTGCAAGGTGAAGTGAGAGCCTTTGTTGGCATCCATGACACGGCCCTTGTGGTTTCCACTTCGGGGCATTCCTGGTTTCTCCTGTTATGTTCCAGAAATATTTTGAGAAGTTTCTTGAATACATCAGGATGTTGTACACCACCAAGCCTTTGCCCGTGGTAATCCTTCCTTCTCTCTATCCACGTTGCCATTTAGTGAACTCCTAGTCAACCTTTAAACAAAATTATTTATGTAAAGTGCCTAATGCAGTGCCTGGCACATAGTAGGTCTGCAGTAAGTGGCAATTACTACTATTACTATTGTTGTGTCCAGCACAGGCTAGACTTTATAGAAAGACTGGACTGCATATTTGCATCTGCCCTAGATCGTCTTCTAGAATGTCTAGTATTGAACTAAAATGACCTTCTGCTTAAAGTTAGGGTAGGTCATCCAAGGAGGGCTGCTGAGGCTTGCTCCTGCCTAAGAGAGAGTAACTCCGTGCTGGTATTTCTTACTAATTCTCAAATAGAGATTATCACTGCAGAGGTCCCAGGATTTTTTGAGATCATCTACTTAGGGGTGGTGACTAAGACTTAACACAATTTTGAGGTCTCTACCTTCTGATTTATTGGAGCATCCTTGCCCAGAAAGTCCCCTAACGTTCATCTTCTAGTTTTGGCTGGCTCTTGCTTGATTTTATTAGGCTATTACTTTTATGGTTTGTTTTGTTTTGCTTTGCTTTGCTTTTCACTTATGACTACTACGTTCAATTGTCTGGGGGAATTTTTTAGGGACAGGAGAGTTAAAATGCCATAGTATTCTATGTGGCCATTAGGCCCCCACTTATGGGCTCAGGAAGTGAGAAGGAACTTACCCCTTACCTAGACTGGATGGTGTGGACCATGGCCTGCAGAATCGTACGTCTACCTGAGCAGCACCTGTGGGCCTGGCCTGGTCTCCAGCTCCTCCAGCTTCACTGGGGACCAGCAGGTGTCCCCTCTTCTGGGAATGTGGGCATCTGCTCTCCCACAGTCATGATTTTCCCCATCTCTGCCCTTCGCTGCCAAAACAATTGTTTAAAAGAGGAAGCTCTTTGGGTCATAAAATGTCATCAGGTAGTTAGTATGTACTTATGTAGACATACTGGATTATACAGTAGCCCGGTTGGCAGGAAGTAGGTGATTCATTAGGGAAAAAAAAAGATGAAAAAATAAACTCTTAGCAAATGAACTTCCTCTTTCAAACTCTCTTTGTTTCAGCTCATCCTTTTAGACCCTTTCCTAGCCTCTTAGGAAAAACAACAACTAATAGTACCGTGTTTCAAAGACAGGTTATCCCAGCTTTTTGCAGCTCAATGCTGTGTTTTCCTGGGGTTGGAAAAAACAAGGCCCATGCTCTCCGCCCCCAGGGCTGGGGTGCATGTACTGCGTAGACAGGGTGCCTCTGCCAGCTCCCTAGGTTTCATGTTGAGGCGTTTTGGATGTTCCCTGTGTCCCTCTTTGGTAGAGCATCCCATTCACATGGTTCTCTTGATTTTGTTTGCCACACAGGTTCAGGAGGCTGCCAGTCGAGGCCTGAAATTCGTGAGTGTCATCCCTCAGTACCACTGCGCTGTGAACTCAGCAGGCAGCAGCCCTCCAGTGGGCGGTGGGGACAAGAATAACCCAGGCGCTCCAGCAGGGGAGGATGGCAGCCCAGAGCCAAACCAGGGCCCAGGAGAGGAGACACCCATCACCGCCAAACAGCCCAGCTTGCCTTTGGAGGAGGGAGACGGTGCAGACTTTTCCAAGACTCTGGAGGGACCGGATGGGGACCTGTCCGAAGTGCCTGGGGAACCTCTCTCAGGAAGTAAGTATGTCAGCACAGCGACTATTAGTCTGAGGGGAGAGAAGCTAACAGCTTCTCAGGAATCCCCATGGCATTTTATGAAAAAGAAATGGAATGAGAATGTAGAGAGAGCCATCCATCAAACAGGAGAAAGTTTATCAAGTGCTTTTCTGGGCCTCTGGACTGTTATGTGACTTACTGAAGCTGTGACTTCCGGGGGAAGCAGAGCCGCATGAAACTGACTCGCAGTTGCTCTAAAATGGCACGTTTGAAGTGGATTCTCACACTTGAATGATTTCACCCGTGTGCTTTTGCACTGCCCTTGAGTTACCCCCTGTAACACAGGAAGTGCTAACGTGCCGGCACCCATGCAAAGCGGAGGCTCCATTTTGGGTTCCCTCGTTTTAAATATCTGCCTAAAGAAAGAAATCGTGAAGGCCAGTTGAGGACACATTGTGCGGGGGAAATTGGTGACTCAGCTCACTAGGCTGGAAACAACCAGATTTTGGGGAGTGTAGTGGACAGATCGGCACCATGCAGAGAACACTTGGCCGGTATGTAAATCCTCTTAATCACCTAATAACGGGCCGTTAGAGCATGCGCTTTTGGTTGGGGATTTCAAATAACAACACAACATTGTAGAAGCCCACATGTTTTACTGCTTCCTGTGTACCAGGCCCTGAGCCAATAAACACTTTATATGACTGATCTCTTAATTCTCCCGATAGCTCCAGCGTTTGGGTGAGCTCTAGTATGGCCCATTTTACAGCAAAGTAAACTGAGGTTTAGAGAGTACATCTTTGTCCAGGCCGCGCATTGGCAGGTCTGGCATGTGCACCCAGGCAGGGCTAGCCACCATCCCAGTTCACCTCTCTACTTGGTCTTTCCCTGTGTAGTAGCCCAGTAGACTCACGAGATTTACTGGGGCCCTCCGTTTATCGACAGTAATATTTCTCTTTGTTTCCCCACAATCCCCTTTCCTCTTCTTTCTCCAGGAAACCTTGCATCTGGCCATTTCCTAAGAGCCAAGGGCTTATATGGGCCGGGTGGCCTCGTCTAGTCTTTGGAAGGGGAATCAATAATGAGACTGACAGGAGATGACCCCAAGCCTTAGGAGGCCTTTCTCTTTCGCCTTTCTGGACCATCTCCCTGGTTAATGTTATCATTTATTTACTAATTCTGGAGATTAACCTTAAATAAATGATGAAGAGTGGTTCGTGCTTTGAGACTAGAAAAGAAGGTTAAGTAGTGGGTCGGCGGGTGGGAGGGAGGGGGGAGGTTGTTATTCCAGCCCTTCCTGAAAAGAACACTGTGGGTTGGCTCATTCTGGGGATTTCGATGCCATGTTGATTCGGAAGGAGAGAGATGGGCGCTGCCTCCATTCTTGGATATATTAGGATTTCTGTTTGTTGGAGGCCCAGAGCCCTACTAGGTGCTGCAGTAGAGCTCTTCGGCTGTGGGATTTTCCAGTGTTCGAGGTAGACGTCTGCTCCCTCCAGAGCAGCCGAGAGCACATTGAGACCCTGTGTGTGCCTAATGAACGTCCATGTCTAACTCCAGAAACCTCCATTCGCTCATTGCTGATGGGCTGGGTGTGTGCGAGCTCTGAATCCTGAGAAGGAAGACAGACCCATGGGAGCCCTTCTCTATAGTCCAGGAGCCGGGGGGGTGAGGGTCAGGAGTTGTGAAGAGGCAGGTGGCACCATGGTTAGGGATCTGGAGCCTGTTTTCGTGCTAGACCGCTACCTTCTAGCTAGGCAGTCTTGGCCAACATACCCTTCTGTGCCTCTGTGTCTTACCCTGGAAAATAGGGATAGAACAATAGTTCATTGATGGAAGGTTAAATGAGATGCACATTTGAAACACTTGCCATTGCTTGACTCCTAAGTGTGAGCTGTTAGTATGGGGGTACGGGTTGCTCTAAATGGAACCCTGGCTTTGAGAAAGGAGGCAGTGTATTCTGAGGTTCTCCTCAGGAATTTCAGATATTTCCTGTTCCAGAATCCACCTTCCCCCAAGATTTTTTCCTGACGTCCTGCCTTCTGTGTTTGACCCCAGGGAGAGGTCATTGGGGCGTTTTGTCCTAGGATCCACCTTTCCCCACATGCCTTCTGCTGCCCTGTGACTGTTCACCTCTCTGACCCGAAGACTCCCCGGTCACAGAACACCCGGGGATCCCTGAACACCGGCGTGTCCTGGCCTGTGACTCATCTCTTCAAGTCCCTATTCTCCACTAGAAAGCTAGTCCCTGCTGGGGAATACAGGTTCATGTTAGCTGTGCAGGGTGCTCTAGCACCCCCCCACACACCCCCCATCTCACTACGTGGTTACCTGTCTATAGTCTATACATGAGGCTGGTTCTTATCTCTCTGCTCAGGAGGCCACAGGTCCCTGAAATGTAGACAGCTCACTGTCATCCTTTTCCTCTTTTTGTGGAATAAATTAGTCTGCATTTTTTTCAGCAGTGAATGAACACACAGGGGTTACTAGTGCCCATGCACAGCCTCATGCTGGATGAGCAGACAACAGTCACAATGGTGATGACCCACTATATGGTCTCAGTTCTTCCTGTGTGTCCTCTTGATGGCATCTCATGACAGCTTTATGACAGAAGATGCTGTGATTGTGCCCATTTCACAGATGAGCAAAGTCTCACCTTCCATGCCCTCATGGAATTAAATTTTATCTCATAGCTTCAGCAGTCGCCTGCTTGAAGGCCAGATGTCCAGGGATCCTGTCTGAATTGGTCTTGGCCCTCATCTCACCGCAGCCTCTTTCCTAATCTTTGTCCTGGGAACGCTTTTCCCTGCCCCCCCCCCCAAACACCCCCCCAATCTTCCCCTCTCTGCTGCTTGCTCAGCTTTCAGCTTGCCTTCCTTTCAGGGCCCCCTAAGGAGGGTGAAGTGTTTTTACTCCTCCTACCAGGTGGGCTTAAATAGGCAATCACAGCAAGACAATTTAAAAAAGTCCCTCGGGAGTCTCCCTCCTCCCCCCTCTTTCTCCTCAGTTAATTTATTTCCTTTACAGGAGGCCTAGGGGAGCCAGTCTCGGCCTGGGCTGCTCAGATATGCCTGCCAGCGAATTCTCTATCAGAAGCAAAGCTGTTGCCCCCTGCTCAGCCCCACAGGCTCCCAGGAACAGCGGCTCTGGTCCAGAGGTTACTCCATGTGCCCACTCGGCCTCCTCAGAGGCCCATCATGTGGTTTTCTTTCTGCTCATTGACTTTTATTTTCTGGTCCGGGGGAATTTCCTGTTGGTTTGATGGCCTCGCTGTGCAGAGATCACCTGAGCTGGTGCAGGGACAGCCCCATGCCTGGCTGTTTCAGGACGCTTCCCCTTTCCCTCTCACACTTCCCCGCCCCAGGCAACTCTGCTCAGGAGAGCAGGACCAGGCCCCCACTGTGAGGCATCTCTGTCCATAGGGAGCTTGTGTTCTTCCTTTGTAATAAGCAGGCCGGGTGGGAAGGCCAGTGCAGGCAAAGGTTAGGAAGGTGTCGCCGATGTCCACCTGCCACTTCTCTCCTGACCTCCAGCGTCCCCGTCTTGTCCTTCCCTCAGTATCTCTGTTGCTGCAGCTTCAGTCACAGAAGCAAGGAGGCCAGATAGGTTTGTGCAAATGGAAATTGTTCTCGTTGTCACGGAAATAATATGATGTCTTCGAAGCGTTGCCCTTTTCATCCTGTGCCCATGCAAATGCTTACATTGCTGGGCAGAAACCTGGGCCAGGGTCCCTATGGCGCTTCTCAGCTGAGGGGATTGTAGTCAGTAGGTCTCCTTGGCCAGCAGCTCATTGTGAGAGGAGAGAGAGGGGGTACCCTCCTGAGTCTGGCTTTTCTGATAATATGTGGCCCCTCCCTTCCCTGTGCCCCCAGGATAGGTCTACCCCGTGGTCCTGCTCCCCCCGCCCCCCCCCAACATCTGCCACCTGCCACCATCTTTCTGGCCTTTCACTCAGCCCATTAGCAAACAGCTATTGAGCTCCCACCCGCAGTTCTCAGCTCCCATCTTCCGTGCACTGACGACATTAGTCTCTTGTTAGGTTTGGGAAACAGCCCAGGCTTGGGGTTTGAAAGGCTCTTGGCTTTGCCACTTACTAGCTTGTGATTTCTGGGGGATCCACTTAAGGTTTCTGGGCACAGAACGATGGAGATTGGGAGGGTCACATGAGGTGGTGAAGGTGAAAGGCCTTGTCAATACAATGTGTGTGCCTGTGGCTGCTGTTACCCTTACCAGTGGGTTCCCGTGGCGTGCTGTGCATGCAGTGGTGCCCATACTTTGCCCTGGCAAACAGAGGTGCCTGCTGTTAGTGCCCGGGCCTGATCAAAGCCTGAAGCAACCTTTTCCCAGATTGAGAATCTGGACAGGCCCAAGGCCCAAGGCCCCCTGCCCTCTCGTCCCACCATGGTGCCCACAGCTCTGCCTTTCCCATGCAAACCTCTCAGCTTAGCTCCCCCTGCCCATGACCTCAGCAGATCTTAGCCCCCACTCAGTCCTGCTGTCAGGCCAAGTGTGACCCTCCACTTATTTCTTCCTGTCCAGCTATCTCACCAGCCTCCTCCTCCTCCCAGTCCAGCCCCTGGAGCCCCGTGCCTTAAGCCAGACTCTGCGCTTTCTCTTCCCTCCTGCCTAGAGGACTCCTGGCCCTGCTGCTGCCTGCCAGTCACTGCCTCTCTGGGGCCTTGCCTACAGGCAGGCTGCAGGCTTCCACCACATACCTGAGGTCCCACTGCCTGGTGCAGGCCTCAGGCCTGGACATCTGCCTCCTTCCTCCCTGCTCCCCAGGTGCTCAGCAAGGCCAGAGTAGGCTGCTCTCAGACGGGGAGCACCCAGTGAGCCCACCAGGGGATGTGGGTTTCCCGCATTATCTGACTTAGATCAATCAGCAGACACATGTGCATCACCTGTCATATTACAGGGACACACCTGGTCACAGAGGATCGGAATGGCACAAGGGGGAAAGAGAAAGACAACAAGATAGAAATAGAAATACAACACGGCCTTTGTTTTTTTAATATGTTTTTATTGGTTTTTAGAGAGGAAGGGAGAGAGAGAAAGAGAGAGAGAGAGGAGCATGGATGAGATGAGAAAGGAAAGGCATCGAGCGGCTGCCTTCCGCATGCCCCTAGTGGGGATCGAGCCCCACAACCCAGGCATGTGCCCTGACAGAGAATCAAAACAGTGGTTTCTTGGTTCCCGGGTCGAAGCTCAACCACTGAGCCACGCCAGCCAGGCACAGTAAGACAGTCTTGATGCTTCTTCAGTGTTCTGCCAGGCCCGGTCTTCAGCTGTTCTCAGAACATTTCTCAGAAACAATGCCTTCCGCCCCCCCTCCTCTGGGACTTTCTGTCCAATGTCTGGAAAGGTCTTCCAGCTGGGGTCATGCGTGAGTCACAGAGCAGCTGAGAAACGTTAAACAAACTTGGGGCTTCTTTCTGGGCTCCCTGGTGCCTGCTCATGTGAGGATGTGTTTCGGAGAATCAGAGTATTAAAACATCAAAGGACGTCATTCAGGGACAGTTTCTCTTGGCCGGTTTCCACATGAGTGGAGAGAGGATTGTGGCCAAGGAGACAGAGGGACGGAGTTTACCACAGGGTTATGCATCTGAAATCAGGTTTCTCCCAATATTTCATTTCTACAAATGCTTTGGAGGCTCTTGATTCCAACAGCATTTCCTTTCCTTCCTGACAAATGTAGTTCTGTCTCTGGCCTCCGTCCTCCACAAGGGGGAGGGTCCAGATGGGAAGAGGGGGGCCCTGCTACCCCTGCGCCATGTGTGATAGGCCCTACCTTCCCTTCACACCACCCCGCACTCTCCCTTCTCACTTTGGCCTTCCCCTTTTTCTCCTCTGTTTCGCATTGAGGAAAGTTGTGTTTCTGTCTTGCCGTGTGTGTGGGGAGTCCTGTGTGATCCAGTGTTGTCATATAGTTTTTGGATTTGGCCACGTCCAAATTCCCCACTCACTTCTCCCATGTAAAAGCTGAGATTTCTCTTTAATTCCTATGCATTCGTGCTTGACGATAGCAGGTTATGGTGGCTGTTGCTCTGGCCCACCTTGGGGTCGCCTGGGAACAGCTTTCTCAGCCTCTGCCTGTGGTTGTCCCCTAGAATGGCCTCAAATTCCAGAAATCTGGATGGGCCCAGGCTCAGCTTGCCCAGAATGAATGCCTCAAGGGTGTCCCTGAGGACAAAGGCCCTGGCTGGCTTGCCCCTTGGTAAGCCAGTCTGAGGTGGGTTCTCTACAGCAGCAACTCAGGGGAGCTGAGCCTGAGCGATTTGAATGGTAACCCTTGAGTTAATGCACCCGTCACCGGCTCTCATCTCTCCCCGTTGCCCACCCCTGCCCCCTCACGCTGTTTCCTGGGATCACTTCCCAAATAGCCAAGTGCACCCAAAGGCTCAGCAGGCTCTGCTTCTGAAGAAATCGAGATGAAGTCAGGGACTCATTTGAGCATTGCTTAGCCTCTTGCCTTTGTAGCTTTGGCTCTTACTTGAACCCCTGGCACCTCGGGCTGGAAAACGCCTGATTTATCTAGTTCACATCCTGTCCCCACCCCTAGCCCCAGTGCATTGCTGGGGGACCTCCGTGACAAACCTTGTTTTGCATGACCCCGTCCCTCAAGTGTGTGTGTTTCAAAATCACGAAATAGCGTAGTGGTTGCCAGTTTTGTATACCAAGACCTACTTCCTTGTGCGAAAGCCTCTACTGGCTGTGACAGCTTCTTGAGTCAGGCGAGCGGGCTGAGAAAGGTAATTTGAGGTGTGGACCATGAAGAGGTGCTTGTTTAAAATCCAGGTGGCCACTTGTGAAGATGGGCACTTTCCTTTCCTCATTGGTCCCAGGCAGCGGATAGCAGGAAATGCTCCCCCCTTACCCCTGAAGCTTAACTCCTGCTGATGACAGAGGCTCATGGCCCAGCATTGCTCCCCAGAGATCTCTGCTGGTGCTGGCTCAGATGGGGCCGCGAAAAGACTTCCTTTGTCCAGAATACAATTCCTGTGTCGGATAATTTTAGATGCTGCACGGATGGTCATATTTGGCGTTAATGCGCCTCCTCGTTCCCTCCTGTTTATGGCAAGTGGTAGTTGTTTCCCTTATGATCTGGAAGCAGAGTTTCCTTTGACGGTGAATTTATTTGAATAAAGGAAAGTGAGTCTGTTTACTTGGCTAGTGCAAAAACTGTGAAATACCGACAGATCAGCAACAGCGTCCCAGAGTGTGGGTGTAGGCCAGGTGTCTCCTGCGGGGAGCACGAGGGTGACATTGGTCTTTTTTGCTAACGTTTATGGCCTTTAAAATATTTCTTTGAAGGAAGGGCAGGGATTTTCTTATTGAAACATATTTTTGGAAACCAATGCCTATTCCTGACTAGCCTGTGGAAGTGGAGTTTTTTAAGCCGGGGGCACCCTGATTGCTTGAGTAAATGAGAAACACAAAAATAGACTTTCGGACTTAGATGGAAATTCCAGGTACTGGCTCCGGAGGCCGGTCCCGCTCACTCGTGGCCGCCAGCACGTACAGCAGGCGCGGGTCGGCGGCCGCGTGGTGGTGATATTGATTTTTGAAAAGCCGTGCTCTAAAGGAGGGAACAGGAAGTGGAGCGCCCCCCTGGCAGCGTCTGCCTGCCTGGCCGAGCAGACCTTCCACTCCGGGCAGGAACCCTCATTTACGGGAATGTATTTATTTTTACATATCAGTGATGTATTTTTGATGTGCTTGATTAAGTATTATGGGCTCAGCCCCAGGAAACACCACTGCAGTTTATAAATAGCGAATTGAGGGGTGGACAGGGTTCCTGGAATTACGACAGTGTTTTTGCTTTTATGTGCTTGTGTACATTGATGACTTTTTTTTCTTTCAGACCAGCTCTCCCCCAAGTATGTCTGCTTTTTCTTTCAAAACACCTTTGTATGAATTTCTCGGACTCCCTACTCTGACCTTCTCTCAAACACCTAACTGCACAAATGAATAATCCCAGATAACAGTCTGTGCCAGATTCAAAGCTTAAGTCTCTACTGGAAGTCCATGAGGCCGTGTCACTTTCAGGGCACTCCTAACTCACTGCTTGGAATCGGGTTTTGTTATCTGGCCACAGCCCTCCCTCGCCGAGGTTTCACCTCTGATGTCATTTCTCAGGCTCCTGAGGGAGGCAGCTCTGATCACTGTCTAAACTCTTGTCTCCCCGCCCCCTTTACAAATCCCCACAGCAATGGAGATCGTCGCCCTTTTCAACAAGCCGAGGAGCCGTCAGGAGCACCGGCAGTACTATCCGGTCACCATTCCTCTCCGGGTCTCCACGAACGGCCAGGCAGTGAACGGTTTGGATGCCAACTGGCTGGAGCACATGAGCGACCACTTCCGGAAAGGAGGCGTGCTGGTGAATGCCATCTTCTACCTTGGCCTGGTCAATGGTATGGAACCCGCAGCCATCGGGTAGCCCTGGAGAACCCTGCTTCTCGTTCTTGTCCTCTTTGCCCATCTTTGGAGCCTGCTTCGCTCAGGAAACTGCAGCTAATAGACGTGCTACATTTGATTTCTCGTGAACACGCCTGGAGGCGTTTTCCATAAAGCCCACCACCTATGCTCTCTCTCTAAACCTCGTCTAGCCAGGTCTCTTCTAAAATGCTAGAGACGGGCGTGATTCTGTTTCACTGGCGATAGTCTCCGCCTGTGTTGCTTTTCAAGGCTTTGAAAAAGATTTCCCCCCGGTTTTGTTAATTGCCCCCTGGGATCATGCCTCTCCGAGAGTGTGAATTGTTTGTAGACACTCTTGCAGTTTGAAGTAGTAGTAGCAGCACCTCGGAATTAGCAGCAGAGACGTGCACTGAACAGCCTGGTTCCTGCAAGCTCCGTGGGGACTCGCGCTGTTCCCGGGTCTCATGGCACCCAAGACTCCCTTCCCCAATTATGGGTTCTCTCTGGGGTTTGTTGCATGGGGTGGCCACGTCGCTGGTACCACCTTTCGAAGGTAGAGAGCAAGTCTGCCCAACCCGGGGGAAATGTGTCAAGCAATTAGGAGGATTTTTTTGAGTTAACACAAAGTCAAGTTCAGTCACTAGGGTGCATCCAAGCTGGGAGGCAACTGGGGAGTGGGGCCAACAAGCCAGCCGCTGTGGGTCCTGAGGGCTGCCAGTCAGCAGGATTCCCAGGTAAGTGAAATGTTGCACCAAATTTGTTAATCCCAGCAAAATAGGAGGTGGGGAGGACCCACCAACAGTGCAACATCTGGGTAGTCGAGTCGTTTTCTCTCTAAGCGTTAGCAAAGTCAGGGATGGAGTTGGATTTTACATTATTTGCCATGTCAGCAGACACACACAGAAGAGACATCAGTCTTCATTCTGGATGTACCTTCTATATGTCATCCAAAGCCTTAGAACACTGCAGCACAAACAAGTCTCAACGTTGGACACCATCCCTTGCTACTATAGAAATGTCAGTAGCTAAGTTAATGTGATAGCATAGCAGCAGCAGGCATCAGATGGCAGAGTGGTCACAACCACCTGTGCGGCAGGTGAATGACAGAAGGAAGGTGACTGGTTCATTATGAACACAAACCGAGCAGTGCTGTCCCATAGAACTTCGTGCCATGATGGGAATATTCCATTTCTACGCCGTTCAGTATGGCAGCCACACATGGCTAATGGCCAGTTGAAATGTGGCTAGGAGGGCTGAGAAACTGAATTTTAGAATTTAATTTTCATTTGTTTAAACTTCAGTGACTGTCCAGCCAGTGTGGCTCAGTGGTTGAGTGTCAGCCCAGGAACCAAGAGGTCACCAGTTCAATTCCCAGTCAGGGCACATGCCCGGTTTGTGTCTTGATCCCCAGTGCGGAAAGGGGGGGAAGGGTATGAATGATGTTTCTCTCTCATCAATGTTTCTCTCTCTCTAGCCCTTCCTTTTTCTACAAAAAAAAAAAAAATATATATATATATATATATATATATATATATTTATTTATTTATTTATATATATATCAATAAATCTCAAGAACTGTATGTGGGTAGTGGCTAGTGTATTGGACAGTACAGTGTTAGGGTATCCACTGCATGGCTATAACTAAGGAAGAGTCTGTTCGGTTCTCTGGCAGCAAGGTGGGTAACCTCCCTGTATACAAGGCAACTTTCCATGGTGCTTGCAACGTCCCCTGAAGCTAGAGAATGTCACCATCTGTTCTGAGATGCACCATAAAACATCAGTGGCATCGGCTTGGGGGAAATGTTCACAGCCCTGATTCATCAGCACTTGGGGGGAACTCTTCGCTTCCTGCTTCCTGCGGGGGCGCCCCATCTCCCATCTTGGATTGTGGTCACATCAGCTCCTTTTATCTCCTCGCTCCTCGCCATGCTCCCAGAGGCTCCCTGTGGCTGCACATAGTTTTGTGTTTCTGCTTGGGAAAAACTGATGGTTAGTTGTGCTCACATCTTAAAGCTGCAGGGAGGCACCGAAGGTGGCAGCCACGCAGATAGCCCCAGGCAGTCGCCCCCTGAGGAGCACTGGGGAGTCAAAAGAGATGTTTTTCTTCTTGGCCTTACTGCCCGCACATGTCAGGGGCAAGCGGAACCCAAGAGGTCACCTTGAAACTTTGTAGTGCCGTGCGTTGTCTCTCTAGCCATTGTGGCTCTGCAGTGGACGCCGAGTCTCCCCCACTCCTCCTCACCCCACGCTTCAACCTGGAGTCCAGCCCCACAGACTCTTCTTCCGATTTGACTCGGGTGTTCGAAATGCTCTTCTGTCCCCCGTTGACTTTAGCTGCATTCAGTCCAGCCTTCTGGCCTGGAAGACACAAGGTGAAGTTCCCCCTGGCAAGCGCAGCTGTGGGAGGCTGCGCCGAGCCCGCGGCATCTCCGGGGGTGGGGGTGGGGGCACCACATCTCTGTCGCTGGGATGGCTGCAAAATTCCCAGGACAGACTTCATTGAAGCCGTCTCACCATTCAAACCCGGGTTCGCTCTCTGTGTTTCTGGCGGGAGGGAGAGTGTGACTCGGGAATCATGTTCGGTGGCTTAGGGCGTGTCTGCTCTGGAAAAGCCCAAGGTTTCCGTTGGCTGGGGATGACATATGCACATGTTCTTTTCCCAGAATTGAAAAAAAAAAAGAAGCAAGATATTAGTAATTAGAAAAGGAACCTGTTTCTAAGAAGACAGTTAGTGTGTCCTTACAAATAGACCTGGCGGAGCTGGAAGCACATCTTTAAGCCGTTTGCCACCTGGAAAAGCACCCGTCTTACTCCTACATGGGTCTTTGTGTTCCAGATTATTTCCCACAGAGCCAGAGAACTCACGAGAACTTTGTCCCATGAACAAGGCGATGTTTCAGCCCGAATTACGCAGTTTAGATTCCAGCTTCTGTTTTCAAGGCTCTGCTCCCCAGGACGTGGAAAGACTCGCATGGTCCTCAGATGTGGGCTTCTGTTTGTGGTGTCCAGAACCCCTCTCCTCAGAATGATCAGGTGTCTTGGGCTGGGGAGGCTGTGCCCTTGGATCCTGGCAAGCTAAGGCCCAGGTGAAAGCAAAGTGTGATGATGCTGGCGGCTGGCACCTAGCTGGTACTATGTGCTGTTGCTACTCGAGTCAGTTCAAACATAGCAACTCTTTGATTCCCCACAACCTGGGGAAGGAGGCACAGTTGTTATCCCTTCGTTACAGCTGTGGACACGGAGGAACCAAGCGATTAAATCATTGCCCTGGCAAGGAGGTGGGAGGGAGAAAGAAGGGTGTGGGCAGCGGAAAGGGACATGAGGAGGAGAGAGAAGAGGTGGCTGTGTTGGTGAGAAGTTGAGGTGGCCCTGGGGTGGGGGGGGGTGGATGGGGAGCTCCAAGGTCACCCTCGGGGAAGTAGTGAGACCTGGGTGGCCAGCCAGCAGTGTGGATGGATCCCCGGGCTGGTCAGACAGCAGAGCAGACAGGCACTTAGAAACACTCCAGCCAGTGGGAACAAGACCAGAATGGATGCTTCTAGAGGTGGGGAGGAGACCCTCTGCTGATCTGGAGGCTGTGATGAGGAGTCGGATCAGGGTGGGACGGAGCTGGCTGCCCACCAGCTGAAGACCCACCCAGGAACCTGTTTTCTCACCCAGGGCATCCAGGCCAGCAGGATCCCTGCTGCCATCGTGGCCACCGAGGCTGCTGCTGCCACCACCAGCTCCCCTTTCCCTGGTGGGGCCCTCCCTGTGTCCCCTGGCCTTGTCCTTGCTCTGCATTTCCGTTATTCTACCCTCACCCTGCCTTGTCCCCTCTTTGCTCTCCACTTGTCCCCATCTCACTCTGTCCTCACTCTTCTCTCCTTGCCCTGCCCTTGTCCTGTGCTGGCCCTCCCCACCCCTGACCATGACCCTGCTCCTGCCCTCACCTCTCCCGGCCCCTCACCTCTCTCCTTCCCCCTCTGGCAGTATCGCCTTTCCCCAGCCCATATTCAGATGTCTTCAGTGGTCTCAGACATGGCCTTGGCAGTGAGATATCCAAACCAGAATGCAGGCCAGCGACATGTACTGCCCGTAGTGACCACACCCTCACTGCTCTTCCACTTACAGGAGTCATTCTGCATGACCCTGCCTGCTTGACAATAACCCTGGCCTCTTCTCCTGCACAATGTCCTGCTTTGTGGGCTTGTCCAGCCAGTGCCTCATGGAGACACTCTCCTCACCTATCTTTCTTATCTTCTCTAGCCTCTCTTTCCCATTACGTGGAATTCAGTTCCAAGATCTTGGTAAATTAAGCACTTATGACAGGAAGCGATTGTCTTCCTGGGGCCTCTCCCCGATGCCCCAGGCCACATCTAAGTCCAAGTATTTGGTATCTGTGCCACCTTTTTTCTGACGCCTAGCATAACCTACATGACTTCGTATTTGCAAAGTATACATGTAAAAGACATGCACATATTTCAAGTTGAATGCATGTAGAGACATGTATTTTATACAGACGTACTTTCAAACCCTCAGGCAGGTCCTGTGTGCCCTGTTCATCTTAGGAGGATCGAAGAGCTAGGCGTGGAGGGAATGGAAAGGGAGGGAGAGTGAGGTAGTTCCAACTGCTCCTGGTAGCTGCTCTGGGACTTGAGACGCTGCTGTCTCCAAAAACGTTTGGCCTGGTGGTTCCAGGCATGGCTTCTGAGGAGCCAATGAATAATGTAGGTTTCACTTATAACATGACATGCATTGTCTCTTGGACTATAGCGCATCTTTAGGTGAACAATGTATTGCAGTAGAGCACATGGATAGAAAACTGTACAGGTCATAAGGATACAGCTCAGTGGATTTTTACAAGGTGAGCAACCCGTGTACCTGGCTCAGTGAGAAGCCATGTACTGTGTCCAGCCAGGTGCCTCCCACACAAAGGCAGCACCTCGGAGCATGTCTTCCTCCGCCAGTTCAATGGCGCTGGACTTGCAGGCGAGCCCTTCCCGTAACTGAAGAGGAGCCTCGGTTATTCACTGCTTCAGTGCAGAAAGGAAGGCCAAGAGCAACAGCGAGGGCTGGAGAAACAGGGACAGGCCGCGCACCCGCTTGCTTTTTTGTTGTCAGCAGATCAGCTGCAGTGTGATTGGGAAGCAGCGTGGCACCATCAGCCGGGATTGGTTGATCCATAATTACATGGGGTGAGGGGTTAGAGGTCGGTATGACATGTGCGATTACGGCCCTGCAGCAGGTGCGTGCCATTCCCGGAACCAAGATGGTGCCAGGAGCACCATGCAGTGCCTGATGGGGAGAAGGGCTTTCAGATTGCCAAGGAGATCTGTCATGCCAGCAACCCCATTGTGGACAATTTGGTCCAATCTAGCTGCTTAAAAGGAGCACAGTAGCATTTTTTTCTAGACCACATACATTGACCACTTGTCACAGTGTGTGTTTCCTGCCAGATGTTGGGGAAGAATAGCACTTCGGGTGGGCCCTCGGGTTAGCTTGCTGGACGGGGTGTTAGTGTCTTCAGAGGCTACAGGGGAAGAGCCGCTGCCTCGTAGAATGTACCTCTTGGGATAATAGGCCAAATCTCCTTTCCCCACGTCCTTCTTGTAAATCATAAGCTTGGAGTGTTAAGGTGGCCTTTTGCCAAAAGACCGGCATCAAATATTTATATAGTACCAGGGCGAATAGCTCTCCGTGCACAGTAGGGAAGCTGCTTTACTTTTATAAAAAAAATGCAGTGATAATGGAGTGTTTTCCATAGATGGAGGGCGAGCTAACCTTTTGCATCGGGAGCCTTCACTCTGAGACAGAGCTATTTATGCCCAACTCGGAGGCTGAGCTAGAGGGCAATGAGGAGACGGGGAGGGGCGGGGGGTGGACACGGCCGTCAAAACAGGGGACTGTTTAAAAGCCCAGCTGTCTGCTCTCTGTGGTTCATTGACTTTTTTTGCTGTTACAGATGACCAAATTGTGACAGCCACTCTGAGCTTGCTTCAGAGTTAAGTAGGTGAATCAGCACTCTGGATTCGAGATAGCTGAGCAGCAGGCTGAGAGGCGGGAAGGCAGATGCTGGATGAGGAGGCTGGGAGATAAGGGCCTGGCTTGTTCCTACTTCATGCCCCCAAGTGCCGTAGTACCTCTCCCCGCTGACTGCATGGCCCTCCTCCCAGCCCAGGCCTACATACCTCTCCCCACTGACTGCACGGCCCTCCTCCTAGGCCTGCAATCTGTTCGGGAGGAAGAGGCAGCCAGGCAGGGGTGGGAAAGGAAGTCTGGACTGACTGCAGTGTCTTCTCCCCCCTCTGGCCCTCCACTGGGCAGCACAGTGCCATTGGCAGGCTGAACACCATCCTCTTGTTTGGATCAAGTTGGATCAAGTTGGGCACTTGACTGTGTGAAGTATGTTGTAGGCACCTTGTAGGGCTTGGAGGTTTTCCTTTGAGGACGTCTGTCGGTAGAGACTTTGGGAATTGGATAGAACGTGTTTTTGTAGAAGCCCGAGGGGCTTTGTGCCGTGTGGATATAATCCCAGAGGAGTCGGTAAGCATCTTCTGGTCTCCAGCAGCAGGGGCTGCAGCTGGGCCCAACTTTCAAGATGAGCTGGACTATGGTCCATGCTTGTCCTAGACCCCAAAACGCATATAGTTCAGCTGAAGAGCAGCTCTGTTCTTCCCTGGCCCCTTTTGCAAAATGTCTCTTAGGAAGGCATTGGACAACATTGGGGGAAGTCTTTGAGCAGAGCAGGCAAGAAGCAAGCTTAGAAGTTTTGCTAAGGCTGTTCGCTAACAGATTCTCGGGATAGGAAACAATTAAAACTGGAGCTTGCTATTGATTAACCCCAGGGATCCTCCTTGAAATAAGCCCATGATCAAGGTGCCAGCGGATTTGGTTTCTGGTGAGACCTCTCTTCCTGACCTGCAGACAGCTAGCTCCTTCTCCGTGTCCTCCTATGGCCCTTCCTCTGTGCAAGGACCGGGGAAGGGGTCGGGTGACCCACTTCTTATGAGGACATCAGACCTGACAGGTTAGGGCCCACCCTTATGACCTCAGTGATTTCCCTAAAGGCCCTATCTCCAAATACAGTCACTTTGAAGGTTAGAGTTTCAGCATAGGCTTTGGGCTGGGGGCACAGGGGCCACAAGTGAGTCCACAGCAGTCTGAGCAGTGATTTGTAAAATAGAATCCAGGGACCAGGAGGGAGCTCTGGCTATCACCACATTTCACAGATGACAGACCAAGTCCCTCAAAGGGATCACATCACTTCCTTTGATAAAGCATGGACCCAAGCCACTTGCTTCTAAGTCCAGTCGTCTTTGCCACAGTCTCCGATTTAAATAAATCTAGGGCTTTAGGAGCCATTAAAAAAAAAAAAAAAAG
>PVJC01002330.1:0-45934 GCA_004026665.1 Murina feae | reverse complement strand
GGTAAATTAGTCTCATTCACTCTGATGGGGCCAGACTCGATGGCGGTGTGTGCCTCCTTTAATTAACATGCTGAAAAGATGTTCTGATTGGGATTATTAATGAATGCAGTGAAAATCTTTGCTGCTTGTAAGGCTTCTGCCACAGACGGTTTACACAACCACCCCCCCCCCTTTTTTTCTTTTTCTTTTTCCAACAGATTCCTTACACAGCTTGACAGATGGAGTATTCATCTTTGAAGCCGTTTCCACAGAAGATAGCAAAACCATGCCGGGCTATGATGCTATTGTTGTCGAACAATGGACGGTCCTGGAAGTAAGTGTGGGGTTGGCAGAGGGGCGCTGCTTTTGTTCCGACGATGATGGTTTTATTCACTTGCTGGGTCTGCCCGTGGCTGCCACTCAGCTGTAGCTCTCCTCTGAAAGGCCGTTTGACCTGGTGGACCCTCCAAGGACCCCTTTTGTCTTTTCACGCTCCTCGTTTATCACACCGGGGGATGGGCCCCATGGTTCCCTCTCTGTAGGAAAAGCACGTTACGTATCTTGGACCCTTTTGGTGGAAAAAGACTCCTCTTTCAGTTATTTGCATATACGTGAAAATCTTACGGGATATAAATGAGGCAAACACGCAGTTGGTGGCCTCCGTACTGATAAAAGCAGCTCCGTACTGATAAAAGCAGCTCCGTACTGATAAAAGCAATGATAAAAAGTCCTCATTGGCCTCCCTCTGTCAAGCATCCTGGGAGACAGGTTGTGCACGAGTGCTCATTTAATCTTCACAGTAAGCTTACCAGGTAGGTTCTGTCATTGCTCCTGTCTTACAGGTGAGGAAACAGGCACAGAGAGGTTGGGTCCCGGTCCCACCGTGAGGGCTAGCAGGCATCCTCCAGACTATGGCCCGCAGGCTGCATGCGGCCCACCGAGGACATTTATCTGGCCCGCCGGGTGTTTTTGTCACCTTGTTTTTTTACTTCAAAATAAGATATGTGCACTGTGCATAGGAATTTGTTCATAGTTGTTTGTTTGTTTGTTTGTTTTAATCTATAGTCCAGCCCTCCAGCGGTCTGAGGGACGGTGCACTGGCCCCCTGTTTAAAATGTTTGAGGACCCCTAAAGGATGTCTTTGGGAAATGTTGACCCCTTAGGCAACCACACTGCAGTGGGCAGGGGAGTCCTCGAGCCACACTTTTCTGGGACTTGGGAAGAGCTGGTTTGTTTCTGAGACTCTGGTGTAAATTGTTGGCGGCACTTCTCCAACTATGGAAGCCTCTACTCTTGTCCACCCAGCAAAGGGGATGCATGAGGAGAAGCTGTTGAACACAGAGGGCTGGCTCCGGGATGCCCTCCGCAGGTCCTGGGAGAACACAGAGATGGTGTCGCTCTGAGGGGCCCTGCAAACCCTGCTCTCTGTGCCTGAGACAGAGTGCATGCAGCTCTTTGTGAGGGGTGATGGCACATGCTCTCCACACCCTGGTGTCCTTGGGAAGTACAGCCTGGAAGTGACTCCCTCACCTGGGATGGGGCACCCCAAGGGCATTGTTACTCGGCCTTTAAGCCTGCAATAGTGAATTCGGGAGCAGTGATAGGAAATAACTGCTTGCAAGTGCGGCAGCCACAGAGTACAAAGAAAAACTGTAGTAATTAGAAAGAGGAATTCTGAAACCCCAGGCCTGTTAGGATCAGGCAGGAGTCCTGAGGGCACATGTGGTGAGGGGAGTGAGGAATCAGATGATGACCTGGTTTGGGATCAGGCTCCCCCTGTCGCTTCCACCTGACCTTGGTCCCAGTGGGCCCCAAACTGAAAGTGGGGTGCAAAGGACGTGAGGCTCAGTTTAAAATGCACAGTCCAGCCAGGGCAGGTCACATCCCCTCTCTGGACCTTAACCATCCTCCACTACAAGATGGGGCAGTGCAGTTCACACAGCCCACCACACGTGGTAGAGGGAAGGCTCCAGGTGGTGGTAAAATATAAAATAACGGGTAGCAGTTGAGGCTCTTGACCCCATTAAAAAGTTTGCTCAGAACTCTTGGTTATAACAGTGGGCCATGTATGCCTGCACGCAGACCAGATACATGTGCGAAGCGATTGGCAGAGCATGGAGATGGGTGTCCAATCTCTTGTTGTCTACCCATAAAAATGGCTGTGAAGGGAGGGCATTGTGGTTTCCTCAAGAAAAAGGACTTGAGCCAGCCAGTGTGTCTCAGTGGTTGAGCATCGACCTGTGAACCAAGAGGTCACCGTTTGATTCCTGGTCAGGGCACATGCTTGAGTTGAGGGCTTGATCCCCTGCAGGGCATGCAGGAAGCAGCCAATCAATGATTCTCTCTCATCATTGATGTTTCTCTCTGTCTCCCTCTATCTTCCTCTCAGAAATTAATGTAAATATACTTTTTAAAAAAAGATAGATGACTTGATAGCAGTGATCTAAAACCATCTAAGAAAGTGGTTCTCAAAGGGTGGTCCCAGGACCAGCAGCCTCAGCACCACCCAGAAGTCATTACAAACGCACATTCTTGGGCCCTGCTTGGACCAACTGAGTCAAGTGGGGCCCAAGGGAATGCCGGGGTTGGGTCCCGGGATCTGTCTTTTCACAGTTGCTTCCGGGGGTTCTGATGCAGTCAGTTATAAGAACCAGTGTTTAAAAGACAGTAGGGGTGCGACACTCCTCAGGTGTCTGTGGTGAGAGAAGTGATGGAAAGAGTTCCCCAATGACTTCTCTCTTTAGCCTTTGAAACTCTCTGTGTCCTTGATGGGTAACTGCAGTGAATGCATACTGTATAAAATGTGTGGGGAGGGAGATGTAAATAAGGACATTTGTCTTTTTAATTTGAAGAGGTCAAGCTGATGGGTTAAGAAGTTAGATTAGACAAGATTAACATTTATTGAGAAACTTTTCTTGGAATTGCAGATTGGTTTTCATTAGATTTGTCCGTTTTATTTCTTTCTCGGATGTTTGAACTTTTCCCTCTTGACCTCTTACATGTTTGTGCATTAATCTATTTGGTGGTATGAGTTTTGGGTCTTGTGGTTGTCCCCTGTCCCCACCCCCGCCAACACACACACACACACACACACACACACACACACACACACAGTCACTCGCTTTAGGAATGCTTTGGCTTTCCCCCCAAGACTCTTTGGAAATGAACCAGGATTTTAAAGACCTGTGATAAGCCCATGGTGAGCATTGGCTTACAAAACTGTTTCTGTGTTTTCCCAACTCCATATTCAGTGACAAAAATTCGGTCAGGTTGGTAGCTTGAAATTGGCCACGATGGAAGTCTTCCATCATGGAAATTGGCAAATGCTAGAAATTAGGGTCTTCTTTTCCTCCCCGGAGAGCCAGTTGTAATCGTTTACCAGCACACAACCGGATGAGCCTTTGTTTTATCACATTTCAAATGATAATGTACAGGTGAGGCTGGGATCCAGCTGGGCAGAAACAGATTTTCTGAATTTCATGACCAGAGGGTTGATGGCATTGATGTTGTTCATCAATTTTCCCTGCTCAAGTCTTTAGACTTGCCTTCCCCCTGGTGTCTATGGAACACCCCAAAGACACCTGCAGGAAGGAGACAGCTGTCCCGTTTAGCAGCATCAGCCTCTCAAGGGGAAAAGGAGAGTAGGTCTCTTTGGAGCAGATTATACCCCTCTGGTCTCTCTTCTTCTTTGCAGCCAGTGTAGGCAGTTTTCAGGAATCAGCTCAGAGGTCACTTCCACCAGGAGGCCTTTTGGACTCCTTCAGAGTTAAAGACACTTCCTCTGTGTTCCCATAATTCTCTACATATAAACCTGCTGGGCTCCTGTCTGTTAATCTGCTTTTCTCCCTTTACTCTGAGTTTCTTGGCCTGGGAAAGAAACTTTGTTCAGCTTTGTTCTCCAAGTCACCCAGAAATAACTTTCTCAATTGCATTGCTGGCCTTTTGGTTCAGCCCAAGAGTAGACCAATGTTCTCAAAATTGAGCTTGTACCAGAATCACCTGGAGAGCTTTTTAAAACACAGATAGTTACACAGGCTTTCCCCCGCAACCCTGAGTTTTCTATTCAGCCCACTTTGAGAATCCAGCCTTAGAGGAACCACGTGTACACAGCGTGTTGCCAGCACAGCCCGGAAGTGTTCAACCCAGGACAGGTTTGCCCACAGCTCAATTCTGTGACGAGGCTCTGACCACAGACAGGGGCCCCTCCATTGCATGCACTCCAGGTGTGTGGGGTTGGTCCAGCTCCCTCGCCTGCCACCCTCCAGACCCAGCTACTTGCTCTCTTCCCCACCCCTATGGCCTGTGGGAAAGGTCTTTTCTGTTCAAGCCCTGGGCAGGTTCCTCTTAGCTTGTGGTTCACCCTGCTTTTCTGGCAACCACTGTCCTCTCAGGTCACCCTGTGAACCCTGCAGCTGTGAGCACAAAACATGTCTGACAAGCTTTCTCTCTTTTCTCGTGCTTGGCATTGGCTTGTCCCATTCCTGTGAATATTACTATTCTAAGCTCTGTGTGCATTCAGTTCAGCCACATCTTCCTGGCTTCCCTCTGTACACACACACACACACACACATTTTCACAAGAAAACCTACCTCACTCTTCACAGCCCTGCACACAGTGCTAAGTGTTGGAGAAAGAACATAGATGGTAGAGTCTGGCCTGTGCATATCCTGGTTGTCTTACTCCCAGCTGAGTAACTACATGTATGAGAAGTAAACCAGCCCCTCTTTGTTATTCCATTTTTTCAGTTGTGTACATGGGGACACTGGCAACAACACCTCAAAGTTGATGAGAATTAAAAGAAATAATACATTAGAAGATCATGAACATTAGTGCTTGGCATATAGTAAACACCACTTTCTTTTATTGGTCACCTCGTATCATAAATTAGAAAGATCCTCTCCCTATTGCCTTGATCTTGTTCTAAAAGCACAGACGAGCCCTAGCTGGTTTGGCTCAGTGGATAGAGCGTCAGCCTATGGACTGAAGGGTCCCAGGTTCGATTCTGGCCAAGGGCATATGCCCGGGTTGTGGGCTTGATCCTCAGTAGGGGGCGTGCAGGAGCTGACCAATAATTCTCGTCATTGATGTTTCTATAGCTCCCTCTCCCTTCCTCTCTGAAATCAATGAAGAAATATATTTAAAAAAAATAAAAGCACAACCCTGACCAATTTGGCTCAGTGTATATAGAGCGTCAGCCTGGGGACTGAAGGGTCCCAGGTTCGATTCTGGTCAAGGGTATGTACCTGGGTTGTGGGCACATCCCCAGTGGGGAGTGTGCAGGAGGCAACTGATCAGTGTTTCTCTCCCATCGATGTTTCTAACTCTCTGTCCCTCTCCCTTCCTCTCTGTAAAAAGTCAATTAAAAATATTAAAAATAAAATAAAATAAAAGCACAGACGAGGTTGGGCTAGGGAAAGTGTGGAGTCAAGTGCAAATAATTGTGTCTTTTCTCAGTTGGAAAACTGTGGCCAAAATCAAAGGCAGTTGTGGAGAGGATAAAAGTCCATGCATGGGGCATTGGCAAAGGGCATTTTGTTTACATGCTTTGAGTTTACAATCTAGAGTGTGAGAAGAAAGGGTAATTCCTTGCAAGGAAAGTGAATGCTACCTGGATGAATAAGCAAAGAGTAAGAGACTAGAAACAGAGAAGGGACCCTCCTCTCTCTGAGTGTGCACATCCTTTGGCCTGAGCCCCCAGCAGAGTTTATGGATACCACCTGGGTCCTTTGAGCAATACAGCCTTCTTCTTCTTCATTCCCTGGAGTTCCTCAGTGCTTCTTGTAAAATGTGCTTCCAGCCCTAGCCCGTTTGGCTCAGTGATTGGAACATTGGCCCTTGGACTGAAGGGTCACGGGTTCAATTCTGGTCAATGGCACACATCTAGGTTGCAGGCTCAGGGGCGCCTGTGGTAGGCAGTCAATTGATGTGTCTTTGTCACATCGATGTTTCTCTGTCTCTCCCTCTCCCTTCCACTCTCTCCAACAATGAATGGAAAAATCCTCGAGTGAGGATTTAAAAAAAAAAAAAAGTGCTTCTAGAACTGAGCATCAGACAGCAACTAAAGCACTTTGAGCTTTTAACTGATGCAGTTGGTTTGGAGGCTGATGGATTAATTGAGTAAGTCAATTAATTTTAAAAGAGCAAAAGGAAATTTTCTTCATATCTTACATATTTTCTCTTAATGTAAAATATGTAAATACACATCCGGTTGCCAATCTTTTTGAGTCTGGGGTCTGCTGATTGGAATTCTACTTCCTCTTTCTTGTATAAATCACCCCGAAAGTGTACTGTTCCCAATATCCAGTGTCAGGAAAGAGATCTGGCTGCAAAATCCTTCTATTGCTATGAATTCCCCCCCCCCCCATTCTTTTCCATTTTCCCTCTCCCCTTACATCTAATTGAGCCACGGTTCTTATTTTTAAGTAAGTGTCTTTTGGCAAGCCTCTTCAACACATTCTACTTAATTTTCCTAGAAACAACTCCTTTTGCACTTACTATTAGTGTAAATAACTTAAATTAAGACACATAATTACCATAATGGATCTACCTGACCTAAATGGATGTGAGAGCACATCAGACTCGCCTCGATGTGCTCAGCTGCTGAGACCAGAAGAGTGCCAGCATCCTAGCGAGCAGCCTGCTCCCTGCGAGGACTTGGTCCCCCTAGAGCTGGGCCTGGGCTTCGCTGGTGCAGCTGGAGATGGAATTGGCTTTGGAGCATTCACTACAGATTTCGTTTCGTGAGGTGCTATGTGGGCAGCTCTCTCCATCCTCTACCTGTATGTTCCATCTGTTGTTGAATTGACTTCCAGCTCGCCTCATCCAACCGCTTCTGTCCATTTTTTTTAGCATGTTGAGACATTTTTATTATGATAGTGGACATCACACATGTGGAGGGATTATCCCAGCTTTGGCTTCTCTGAAGGTTTCATGTCTAAGGTGGTGCCTGTCCTATCCAATATCACACAGACTAGATGGAGGACATGATCCTTTGGCATGCTGTGGGAATCTCTCCTCCAGTCCTAGTGCTACCCAAACCTCTCTGCAGAGGGTACAGATGGCCCTGCTGTTCCATCTCACATGTCACCCTTTCATCCCTCAAGGACTCATCAGAGGCTTGATAAGATGCACTTCTGTAATTGAAATTCACTCTGGAGCATGCCTCCACCCCACCTGTCCCATCGCCTTTTCCAACAACACATTAGATCTTACTTATTCTTCACGAACATCTGCAGGCTACAGGAAAGCCATTCTTTTATTTCCAAGTGCTTCCAACCATCTCTTTAACAATCGACACTTGGATCTGCCAGGGAGTAACTTCCAGTTCTATGGTATCTAGAATTCACCACCACCTGCTCTGACAAGGGAGCCAATATTTGTTCTTGTTAAACCATCTGGTATTTTTTTCATCGCCACCGTTTCTCCAAGATAATTATTTTGGTACTGAGATCATTGCCTTTAATGCCAAAGACAGCAGTTCTCTGCCTTCTTCCTGCGATAGAGATCATTCCCATGAGTGATCGCCGCTGTGAAGGGACCAGGGCTGAAGACCCAGCCCCTCCTGGGATGTAACTCACTCCTTTACCAGCCCAGAGCAAAGCACGCGCAGTTGAGGTCTGCCAGCCGGTCAGGGCTTCCTTAGATCCTTCTAACAGCTCTCTCACTGCTTTCACTTTGACCAATTCCTTGTGTCCCTCCTCAGCTTAGATAGTGACACACAGATGTGCTAAACGGTAAGGCACCTTTTCTTTTAAATGCCATGCGTTTAGGTTTGATGAATGTAAAACTGGAGGCTTGCTTTGGAGAGCAGGTGGCCAACCTCTATTAAAAATTGTAAGTGCTGCCCTGACCGGTTTGGCTCAGTGGATAGAGCGTCAGCCTGCGGACTGAAGGGTCCCAGGTTCGATTCCAGTCAAGAGCATGTACCTTAGTTGCAGGCACATCCCCAGTAGGGAGTGTGCAGGAGGCAGCTGATGGATGTTTCTCTCTCATCAGTGTTTCTAACTCTCTATCCCTCTCTCTTCCTCTCTGTAAAAAATCAATAAAATATATAAAAAGAAAATTGTAAATGCTCATCCTACCCACGACTCCTCATGTCCATCTCTTCTACAAAAACACTCTTCATTCACTAGAAGGCATATACCAGGACTTCATTTCAGTGTTATTAGTAATTAAAAGAAAGGAAACGGCGGGCATGTCCATCAGTAGGGGAATGGTTACACAGAGGGTACTACACTCTTAGGAAGGGGCAGCCATTCTGTATATTCTGACGAAGGAACTCCAGAAAATGTTAAGTGAAGCAACAAGTTGCACAATGATACCGTGATGGTTAATTTTATGTGTGAATCTGGCTGGGCTATGTGGTACCCACTCGTTAAGTCAAACATCCTATATATAGGCACCTAAGTATGTATGTATCTATATCTCTATCTCAGTCCATCTCACTGGTTCTGATTCTTGGGAGAATCCTGACGAACACAGATATAAACAGATGATGCCATTAATGGGGGGCACGGAAGGGGGCTTCACAAAACAATAAGATGTATTTTCTGCAGATATATGTAAATGCAGGAAAAAGGCCTCGAAGGGCATCCATAACTAACAGTGGCTATCCTGATATCTAACAGTGGCTATGTGTGACTTGGTGTGGAAGGGTGAGAGGTAGCTTTATCTGAATTATTTTTATTTTTATAGAGAGAAATGGTCATTTAACTTAGGTGATTGACCATTAATTTTATAAGGACAACTAGTTTAATCTCACCATACTTTTCCTCTCTTGGTCTTTAGATATACAGTTGATCCTTGAATAGTGCAGGGGTTGGGGCACCAGCCATTCACACAGTTGAAATTCTGATGTAATTTTTAAGTTGGCCCTCCACATATGCAGGTTCCCAGCCATGGATCAAACATACAATGGACCCTTGAACAGCGTAGGTGTGAACTGCGTGGGTCCGCTGTGTGCTTACTTTCTGCTGCAGAAAAGAAAGTAAAATAGGAGTTGACTAATTCCACTTTCTGTTGTCTTCAGTGTATTCTTTTTTGTAAAATTATTGCTTTGAACATAATTTTAAAAGGGGGGTACACCTAAACTCATTTTAATTGCATACACCTAAACTCATTCTAGCCTTGACCTTCTTCCTCCTTCTCGGGGTTTACTTCACTTATGTCCGCATCCCCGGAAGGTCAGGTACCTCCCTTCTGTCCTTATACATCCACACTCGTCAGTCCATAAGGCTCACTGATTTCCTTAGATGCCTCCTACTCTTATTCCAGAGTGAAGTGATGGTGTGTGATTGGAGAGATGGAGTGGAATGGGGGGAAGCAGTAAAAAGCCTGGGAGAGAGGTCCCACAGTGAGAGAACAGGGATGGTCATCGTGGGTATTGGTTAGGATGCTTTCCACTGTCAGTAGCAGAATATTCAACTAAAAGTGGCTTAAACAGTAGGATTTTTAATCTCATCTCACTAGAGCAATGGTTCTCAATCAAAGTGGGTTGTGACCCCTTTGGGGGTCGAATGACCCTTTCATAGGGGTCGCCTAAATACATCTTGCATATCAGATATTTACATTATGATTCATAACAGTAGCAAAATTGCAGTTATGAAGTAGCAAGGAAAATAATTTTGTGGTTGGGGGTCACCACAGCATGAGGAACTGTATTAAAGGGTTGCAGCATTAGGAAGGTTGAGAACCACTGCTCTAGAGGAAAGTGGAGTCAGCTTTTCCAACAGCTTAAGGACATCATCAGGGACCTGGTGCTGTCTTCGTCCTGCGTTCTGGTCCTCAGCTTGTCTGCCGGGTCTCTCCTCATGATCCTAGGCCCCGGTGCCTGCAAGAGTCTCATGCGAACATGATGACAGCTGCCGTGTGCCCTTCTTTTATTAGCAAGTAAAACATTTACCAAAACTTCCAAGCGGAGTTTTCCTTGCGTCCCATTGGCCAGGCCACGTCCCAGATCCATGTCATTGTCCAGGATCAAGGTCAGCTGGGGCTGAGAAGGTGTCAACTGGGAAGGGGGACCTGGGCTGCCAAGCAGCTGGTGGCTTTGGCAGCCAACAGTGTTTGCCACTGAGTGGGACTAGGAAAGCAGGGGATGCTCCCAGAAGTATTTTAAATAATATCTCTTTAACTTGGTGACAGCTCGGAGAGTGGGATGACAAAAGGAAGGATTTGACTTTTAATCTCGATCTTTTTGCTTCCATAAACTCAATATTCAGACAACCATATTTCACTTCCTGTACAAAATGTAGTTATACAAGTGAGCTGGGCCTTTTAAAAAATCATTCAACAAATAAATATTGAGTTCCTACTGTGTGCGTCAGCCACTGTGAAAACATGATGAATGGAAGAAATTCAGGAAGGAAGGATTGATTCTTTTAACTGGAGGGAAGGAGTGCAATCATTAAAAATGAATGCTCACGCCCCACCCCCACCCCCGGCCTTTCCATACCCATAAATAATTTCTCTTCATTGTCAAGCTTCTTGAGGGGTGGCGAAAGGCCCTAAATCACTGGGAACCTTTCAAAGCTCATGAGAGGGGAGAGGCAAATGTGTGTTCTGGTGAAGACCATGGGGCATGGTGAATTTAGAACTTTGTTGCAGAGGACAGGAGGGTGAAAAAAACTGTGATATTATCAGCATCTTATGACAAATGCATTTTTTTTTTAAAAAAAAAGAATGCTTTAAAAACCTACAGTGCATGTCACAGAATGACAAGAAGAGGACAATCTTCAATGTGATAAGAAGGGCTTAATCTTTGGGTTTTCCCAGTGTGCTTGAGATTAGAACAGTGGGAGGTGATTCTATAAGAGCTTTAAACACATGCACACACATTTATTATCATACAGTTTCTATAGCTCAGAAGTCCAAGGGGGCTCAACTGTATAATCTACTTAGAGTCTCACATGGCTGAAACCAGGTGTTGACAAGGCTGCATTCCTTATTAAAGGTTCTGAGGGAAGAATCTACTACCACAGTTCATTCAGGTTGTTGGCCAAATTCAGTTCCTTGTGGTTGTAGGACTGAAGCCTTTGTTTCCTTGCTGCCTGCTAGCCAAGGGCTGGTCTTTGTTCCTAGGGACTGCCTGCGTTTCTTCTCATGCTTTTCATGTGGCCCCTATAAGAACTTTTAAATGCATAGACAGTCTGGGAGCCACAGATGAGGACAAGACAAATGGTTCTCCAAGAAGAACTTAGTATATTAAGTCAATGAGTGTAGAGCGTTGGCAGGTGTTCTTGTAGTGATCATTCATTGTCATTCTTTGGAATTCATTCATTTTTAAATTCACTTGGCCAAGAATTTTAGTAAAACTAAAGGAAGGTGCCTATGCATGGTTGAGGAGCTACACTCAGCAAGGACATGCTTTGATTAGAGGAAGGTCTTTGTTTAGGGTCCCTATGATGCCATTCTGTGCCTTGTCCTGCTTCACAAATCAGTGGCTTGTGCAAAGGTCTAGAAGGTGGTGGATCTGTGGGAGGGCTAAAGCCAGAAAGACATGGAGTATACTGGGTGACCATCAGGATCTGAAGAACAAGGATGCTTGTGGGCTCCACAGAAACATTCTAGCTGGGTCTGGGGAGAAGGGGATCAGGCCATGTTTGAGAGTGGGGCACAGGGCAGATTCTGAACAACTCATGCATACCAGTGTCAGTAAGAGCTGCTGTTTTTTAATCTGTTTTTACATGGTGGCTTTCTGAATTTAGATTACGGTTGATGTTTGTGGAAAGCATCCCACTACTTTGTAAAAAGGGGGGAAAGAAACCTTGGAAAGTTCTTACCTAACCCATCTCCTTTTTAATAGATTTACTTGGCTTCTTAAACCCTTTCCAATCTCACTACCTATTAAGTTTATCAATGTTGAATCAAAACCAGCCCAATAAAATGTAATAGGGATACATTTAAGTATCAAGAAAATCAATTGCATTTAAGTTAAAAATGCCACTAATACAGAATGAAGAAATCCTGATTTGACAGCAATTCTAATGGAAAAGAATTTAATACAAGTCAACAGTGTTTGGTCCCCAATTGAGGCATGTATGGCAGACAACCAATTAAAGTTTCTTACATCAATGTCTCTGTCTCTCTCTCTCTCTCTCTCTATCTCTCTCTCTCTCTTTCTCTCTCTTATCTAAAAAAAAAATCAAAAGCTCAGACATTTTAAACTAGCTAATTTTTACCCATCAAAACAAATTTTACTTTGATATCACCTTGACAATTCTTAATGCTATTCAGAGGGGGGCATTGGGCAGGAAGGTAAAGGGCGGGGATCATCACAAAGATATTACCCTATTTAAAACATATTTGGACACAGAGTTCTGAAGAGTCACTTTCCCACATGAGGACAAAGTCACTTTGAAAGAAACAGTAGACTTTGTCTTTTAGTCTATGTCAGTTTTTGCTACATAACAAACCATTCCCATCTTTATAGCCTTAACCATTTATTTACTTAGCTCATGATTCTTTGGCTTAGCTGAATAGTTCTAAACTGAAGCAATTTAGCTAATCTCTCCTGGGCTCTCGCATGCATCAGCTGGATGATCAGGGGTGACGTCACTCACATGGCTGGCCGTTGGCTGGGACAACAGGGCTTTGCATATCTTAGCGTGCAGTAAGCCAGCCGGGCTTCTTCACAGGGTGGCAGTTGTAGGGTTCCTGAGAGCCCCAATGTGCTAGCGTATTTCATGCCTCGGTTTGCATCGTATTTGTTAATAGCCCATTGACCAAAGAAAGTCACAAAATCAAGTTCAGGTTCAAGAGGTGGAGAAATAGACAAGAGGTGGAGATTGGACGACCTGCAACACACTATAGAAGCACCGATGCAGGGAGTGAATGGATTTGGGTATGGCCAGTTTAAAGATGTACCAGGTAATCTTCACTAAAACTTAAAAACGGCCTTAGTCATTGATGACCAGGGTATGTCTCTGTGTGTTTAATTTTCCCACATGAATGAATTTTCAACTTCCACATACAGAATGCCTCCAGGAATGGTACCATATTATCCTGGCAGATTAACTCACATTTTTAATGGTAAACTTAGGTTTCATCGACGTTGGATGTGATTTACAGCAATTATAATGAGACTTTGAGACTATAAGACTGTGGTGGTGGAACCTAACCCAAAAATGCAAGAACAGGTGCATTCATTCATTCACTAGACAACTATTGAGCACTTCCCTAGAAGCTGGGGATTCATTGGTACCGAGATTAACTCCTGGCCTCTGTGGAGATAGCGATAAACAGGTGCACAAATCAGTCCCAAGTAGAAATTGATACAATGAGGCTATAGGGCAGGAGCAGAGAAGAATTTTCTAGAGGACCCCAAATAGAGCGGGCCCGTCTCTCTGAGACCATTTTACTTTTCTTGACTTTAGTTTTCTCTTCATCAGCTCGTCTTGGGGTGGGTTACAGTCCAGATGCTGACGGAAATCCCAGAGTGCACCTGTTACAGGCTCTGGCGGGCTTATCCCTAGACTGTAGAACAGCGATTTTCAACTGGTGTGCCGTGGCACACGGGTGTGCCGTGAGAATTTTTAAAATATGCAATACCTGACTCTTTAGTCAAGAGCACTAACTTCTTTTCCCTTAAATTGTCAAGTTAGCCCTACCCGGTTTGGCTCAGTGGATAGAGTGTTGGCCTGCGGACTCGAGGGTCCCGGGTTCGATACTAGTCAAGGGCTTGTACCTTGGTTGCGGGCACATCCCCAGTGAGGAGTGTGCAGGAGGCAGCTGATTGATGTTTCTCACATCGATGTTTCTAACTCTCTGTCCCTCTCCCTTCCTCTCTGTAAAAAATCAATGAAATATATATATATTTTTAAATTGCCAAATTAAAAGAAAAAAATGACAACAGCCAGCATGATAATAGCTGTCTGGTGTGAATGAATCAAAAAATACTGTATACCTATTTTTTGTCAGATTGGCAAAAAATATTTTTTGGTGTGCTGCTGAATTTTAGTAATCAGCTTTTGTGTGCCATGAGATGGAAAAGGTTGTAAGTCGCTGCTGTAGTAGATCAGTTTGCCAGAGAGAATAGAAGGACTCCTGGTGATGGGGGCACTGCACATGGGGTTGATATGTCCGAAGGCTATATGTTCCTGGTGGCAATTTCCAGCGTCCAGAAGCCCTTTGAGAAGTTGGCTTAGCAGGAGCAGGGTCCTCAGAGGACATGCTGTGGGATTAGTGCAACAGAATTTGGCTTGAAGGAGAGGGGCACAGGAGAAGAAAAGGTCGAGTTAGATTCGTGGTAACCATAGCAACAGATGCTGACAATTGGGTCACAACAAGGAGAATATTGACTGGAGACAATATTGTCTGCACGCCAATGCTGGACTGTGGCACCTCGAATGTACCAGGTGGAAAAAGTCAGGGAGAGAAAGTCTGTTGTGTGGAGCATCCCCAGGGCCACAATTCTTCCGCACTCTCTTTCCAAACGAGCCTGAGGCTGGCACCGCCCAGCACACAGTGCTTTGAGGGGCTCTGTTGCTGGCTGACAGGGTGACAATGGAATCACCCTTTAACTTCCACGTTCTCCTCTGTTAAGATTTTGAACCAACCTTTATTCAGAGCCACCTTCTGGGTTAGCGTTTTCATGATTATTGGTGAGGTGTCAGGCATCTACTGTCAATGAAGGTGATAACTTGGATGTAGTTGTACATTCTAGAGTTTTTGCAGGCCAACTTCCAGTCCCCTACTGCAAAGTCAACTCCTCTTAGTTTCATACGGTGGGAAAGCTTTTAAATCCTCTCATTTCTAGGTAGTAGATTGGAGGAAAGGGGGAGTAAATAAGAAAGGAAAGGTTACAAATGTGCTTTTTCATCCACCACCAATTATCTATGGAAAAAGTAATAAAGTGGCAAATCCCATTTACTCCCAGGAAGTCTCATTTCCTCACTCCTAAAACCAAGTGGGGGGGACTTGGCAAGTCCCTGGATGGAGAGAATGTTTCCTGTTTAATTGTTTTCAAACAAAGCTGCTTCCAAATCTGCCGGGAGGACACGCTCACCCGGGAGGACACGCTCACCCAGACGGACAGTGTGTGTGCAAATCGTCAGCTTCTGGGGGGTGGAAGCCTGGCTGTCTCAGTGTGAGGCCCCTGCTGAGCAGCCCACGGGATGCGGCAGCCTTGAGCTGCTTTACTCTGCTCTCGGAACTGCAGAACTGCCCCAGCCTTCGCTCCCTGAACTTCCAAACTTGCTGCCTGGTTATCTCTAGCGTAACCTGAGCCCCCAGCGCCTCTCTGGTGCTTCTCCTTCACCCAGGCAGGCGCGTGTCAGCAGACAAATCGAGTATGTGACTGCAGAGACCCTGCACCTACAGGACCAGATCACCCCTTTTCCGGGGACCCAGGAGAGTGTTATCTTGCATGTGCAGATCTGCTTTTCCTGCCAGCGTAGCACACACGGCATTTTAGGAGCCAGGGCAGCGTCTGGAGCTAAGACGTTCTCCCCCAGCGTGGGGTTTGATCTGTCCCTCCCACAGTGTGCAGGTGGGGGTGCTGGGCCTCCCTGGAGGTCATCAGAAATTGGACTTGAGCCCTGACCGGTTTGGCTCAGTGGATAGAGTGTCGGCCTGCGGACTGAAGGGTCCCAGGTTCGATTCCGGTTAAGGGCATGTACCTTGGTTGCGGGCACATCCCCAGTGGGGGGTGTGCAGGAGGTAGCTGGTTGATGTTTCTCTCCCATCTATGTTTCTGACTCTCCCTCTCCCTTCTTGTCTGGAAAATATCAATAAAATACATATTTTTTAAAAAGAAATTGGACTTGAGGGCTTCAGGTGTAAGGCAAGGTCGCAGCGTGTCTGGCCTGGAGGAAATGAGGGCTAGTGTGCCAGCTCTGAGTGTGGAGAGAAATCAGCAACACTGAAACCCATTCAGTAGTGGCAATTACGTTTTATTTCACTGAAATCAGACAAGGTGACTTTCACTATGCTTTTCCTCCTAGCGATTTGCCTGGGCATTCGGCTCTTCCTAGAATAATAACAGCAGGTCAGTTCGTTTCTTCTGTGGAATAAAGCACCCTCAAAGCTTAGTGAATTAAAATAACCCTTAGTGCCCAGCCGGCGTGACTCAGTGGTTGAATGTCGACTTATGAACCAGGAGGTCACAGTTCAATTTCTGGTCAGGCACATGCCCAGGTCGCAGGCTCGATCCCAGGTGTGGGGCGAGCAGGAGGCAGCTGATCAATGATGCTCATCATTGATGTTTCTCTCTCCCTTTCCCTTTCTCTCTGACATCAATAACAAATATATTTAAAATAAATCACCTTTATTGTTGCTACTCACGGGTAAGCTGGGTGATTCTGCTGGAGGTAATTCATCTCAGCTGGGCTCACTTGGGCTTCTGCGATCACAGATGGGCTGACTGGCAGCTGCCTGGTCTACGGTGGCATCATGTCCCCTAGTCGGGGCCATGTGTCTCTCATCATCCATCAGGCTAGTGGGCTTGTCCTCTCATACCATGAGCACGTAGAGGCTGCAAGGTGCCTGAAGACCTTGGTTCAGAACTCCCATGATGTCACGTCTATTGTTCCCTGTTAGAGCAAGCCACAGAGCGGCCTGGACTCAGCCTCTTTAGAGGTGACGAGGCCTGGCTATGGGGAGATAATCCACGTGACTATTTTTGCAGGCGGTGTCTCACGTAAGAGCATTATTATTATTTCATTGAGCTCTCACGGCTGCAGAGTGTGTTGCCTTTCTCGCCTGGTAGGGAAAATCGGGCGATAATGTGCGCTAACCGCAGTGGTGGGTAAAGATCCCTGCCCCCTTTTCCACATCTGAGAAGCCTTTTTTTTTTTTTTAATGTATTCTCTTGGAACATTATGAAAGCCAGAGTTGTCTAAAATGAGACCCATGACTGCTTCCTTAGACTCTATTATGTTGGCCTAATTACATACCAGCAAAATGTTTTTCTGGGCATTGTATGTAAAACAAAGGAGCAAATGGCATCTCCGCCGCCCAGGGCCCTTGCCCCTGCCTGGGGCTGGCAGAGCAGTGGTCCTAGGAGTGGAGGGGGCCTGGAGAGGCAGGGGCAGCCTCAGAGGGGTTTGCCTTTCCCCAGGGAGAAGGGAGGGGTAGTCGTCCCTTGCTCTCTCTTTCCCTCCACCACACCTCAGTGTGCCATCCCTCTGGTCGGGGGGACTGGACCGTGTGCTCACTCTTTCCCCAATCCCTGAACAGGGATCCCTGAGGTGCACTCATCTTTGCTTCCCAGGTGCCCAGCACAGAGCTAGGTTGATTAAGTGTGGAGAGTTGTCAAAGTAGAGTCGCACCGAGGCCTCTCCTGCCTTGTAGGACTCGCTAAGTTTTCTGCAGGCCTGCCCCCCGTGCTACATCCTCCACTTCCATTTGATAAATAGATGTGACGTGGTCTCCTCCCACCCCACCTTCATATCTCTGTTTCTATCACCTGAGGGCGTGGCTGTTAGCATCCCCATCCCCGGGTGAGGCCAGGGTCCAAGCTGAGCCTGGGCATAGTCAGGACAAACCCCAGATTTCCTGAGACACTGTCTACACACCCTGTCTGGTCTCTACCAGCCACCACTCACCTCTTGCCATCTGCCGCTTGACTCGGAAATGTCCTGGCTGTGGCCTCCCGAGACCTCACTGTCCACCCCAGAGCGGGTTGTTCAGGCTGCCTGTGACTTGCCCTCTCGGGACATCTGATGGTGTGGATCTTCTTAACCCTGTTTGTCACCATGGGCTGCTCAAGGACTGACTTCCCCCTATTCGGTCAGTGTTTTTGTTCCGTTCCTGCTCATTCTATCCCAGGAGGCTCTCACACCTCCTCGAGTTCTCATCTATCCTGCGCTGGCCAATGCCTCCTGACTTTACACTGTGTGTTAGTTTTCTGTTGCTGCTATAACAAATTACTACAAACTCCGTGGCTTAAAACAACACAGATTTATTCTCTTACTGTTCTGGAGGCCAGTCATTCAAAATGGGTTTTGTGAGATTAAAATCAAGTTGTTGGTGGAGCTGTGTTCTTTCTGGAGACGTTAGGGGAGAATCGGTCCCTTGACTTTTGAACGTGGAGAGGCTGTCCGGCACAAAGCTGGCCCCTGACCTCTGCTTCCATCCTCACGCCTCCCTCTCTGGCTCTGACCCTGCTCCTGCCGCTGTCTTCTAAGCATGTGCCCTTGTTTTTACGTTGAGCCACCGGGACACCCTCCGTCTCAAGGTCCTTCACTTAACTGCATCTACCAAATCCCTTTCATCGTGGAGGGTGACACTCCCAAGGCCCAGGGACTGGAGCATAGACATCTTTTGGGGAACGAGGGGCATTATTCTTCCTACCACAGGCCCCATTTCACTCAGACCCCCCCCACCCCGGACCTCCCCACACTTCCTCAGACTCGGGGTGTCTAGAATGGGATTCATGCCCTCACTGTCTTCCTCGTCTTGTGTGCCTGGGGCAACACATGAGCAGCCATTATCAAGCCGCCGGCCCTTGGAAGGGTAAAGCAATCTGTTTAACCAGCTGGACATTGGTGGGCACTTGGGTGGTCTTCATTGTTCTGCTGCTGCGACAGTTCTCCCGGGACTAACTGCACATTTGCCATTTTTTTACACATAGGATCAGTTCCCAGAAGTGAGACTGTTGGATCAAAGGCTGAATGTACACTAGTCCCCCCTCATCTGTGGGGGATACATTCCAAGACCCCAAGTAGATCCCGAAACTGTGGATAGTACCAAACCCTATATGTACTATGATTTTTCCTATCCATACATACGTATGATAAAGGTTAATTAATAAATTAGGTACAGTAAGAGATACAACACAACGAATCATGAAAATAGAACAATTATAACGATAGACTGTACTAAGACTCATGTGAGTGCCATGTCTTTCTCTGACAATGACCGAGCAGTTAATGAGTGACTAATGGGCAGGCGGCATACATTTACACAGCGTGGATGTGGTGGACAAAGGGACGGTCAATGTCCTGAGAGGGACAGAGGGGGATGGCATGAGATTTCATCATGCTACTCAAAACAGAGCACCGTAGAAAAGTTATGACTTGTTTACTTCTGGAATTTTCTATGTAATATTCTCTGACCTAGGTTGACCATTGGTAACCAAAACTGCAGGAAGCAAAACCAAAGGTAAGGGAGGGGCTTCAGTATTTGTACATTTGGGAGAGACTGCAGTGAGGCTGAGGCAGGGGCCTCCCTGGCCGCCTCTGTGAGAACGCTGTCTTCCTCAGGCTGTCCACAGAGTGCCTGCCAGGCCTTGGGGGTTTCACCAACACCCTGGGCCTGAACTTGCATTTCCCTTACTGTGAGATTTGGCTTTTTTTTTCTCACGTGCTTAATGGCCATTTGAATTTCCTTTTCTGTGCCTCTCTTCCTACCTCTGTCCATTTTAAAATTTGGATACTGGATTTTTTTTTTCCTTATCAATTTTTAGGAGCTCTGTTTTATATATAATAAGAGCTACAAATATTTTCTCCACTTTGTCATTTGTCTTTTGACTTTGCTTGTCATTGGTCATCCGGAGGGTTTTTAACGTCACCAAATGTATTATTTTTAGTTGACAGCTTCTGGATTCTAAGTTAGAAAGTGCTTCCAGTAGGCCCTTTAAAAATTAAAATAATAAAATTATGTTAGATATGGGTGATTGGACACAGGCATATAGTTCTTTCTTCTGAAAACTCCCAGTGAAATGATACTAACTAAAGGAATGATAGCTGTCCATCTAACTAGGTAGATAGATGATAGAGTCCATTTTCATTATTCACAGATTCCATGTGTGTGAATCCTACTTTCTAAACTTTATTTGTAATCCCCAAAGCAATACCCTTGTGGGTATATGCAGAGTGGCAAAACATTGGGCTCAGAGTGTGCATGTCCCCAGCTAAGGAGTCAGTCTGCCTTCTGTTTTAGCTCATACTGTACACAAGTGCCCCTTTTGTGGTCTACTTAGTGCCATGCTTTTCACATTTTTGTGCTTTTTGTTTTGATGATTTCGCTGCTTCAGATGTCCCCAAGCATAGGGCTGAAGTGCTGTTGAGTGTTCCTAGGTATGTGCCTCACAGGACAAATATGTGTGTTAGATAAGCTTTGTTCAGCCATGAGTTATGGTGCTGTTGGCCATGAGTTCGATGTTAATGAAGCAACAAAGTACATTAAACAAGATGCCTTTACACATAAAAACACACAAAACAAGCTTCTGAATTGATCAGGGGATGAAGATGTGGTCAGAAGCTCACAGGAACCTAACGCTGTATTTCCCCTAGGAGCAGTGGTTCAGTATTTATTAATTCAGTGTTTGTGGCTACATTACAGTGCATAGCTCCCATTAATAATGTAAATTGATAGTAGTCAGATAGATGATAGATAGATAGGTGGATAGATAGACAGGTAGATAGATTAGATACCGACAAGGATGAAAAGATCAAAAGAAGAAAAAGAAGCAGATGAGAAATTGCGATGCATTTTTAGAAGATGGAAAGTGTGTGGAAGAATGCTGCTGACTTAGCAAAGGGGGAAGGAAGTTGCAACCTGGATGTAGAAGGGAGCCGTTCTCTCTTGCAGAACCTGGGGAAAGCTCTGGTCTTCACAGCATTAAGTCAGCATGAGATGGTGGGAAGTGAACTGCTGAGCCAAATATGGGGCCTTGGTGTAAGTCCTTACATAGAGAGGGTGGTAAGGTCCCTGGCCCCCATCTCTGCCTCATGCAACCTGGCAACCATAGAGATAGTGCAGGGATCAGTAGAAACCACTTTAAAGAAATGTGTAGAGAGAAAATAGATGCAGCCATGAAACAAAAACAAGATACTATAAAGATAAAAATAAAATAAAAACAAAGTCAAAAGCCAAGAAAGAGCTTTTGTATCTTTTTGGGCAGCAGGAAATTTAAAAACATAATAAAAAAGCTGTAAAATGAAAGAAACCTTCCAGAAGGTAAAATAAAAAGACAGGGTAAGAAAATACGTGAGTAATAAAATTTCAATACCAACCCTACATTTTGACTAATAGGAAGTCCAGAAAGAAAGAAAACAGAAAATGAAAGAGAAAAATTATCAAGAGGGAGTGGGGGTGGGAGAACACGTTTCAGAACCAAAGGACGAGAATCCTCAGATTGCAAAGCCATCAAGTGTGTAGGCCTGTGAGTAAAAAAGACCCACACCCAGGAACATGGTGAAATCCTGGAACTTCATGGCGGGAAATACCCTCAAAGCAACACAGCAGGTCACACTCAAAGTATTAATCATCAAACCAGATTATCACCAGAGTAGCTGCGCAAATCTACAAGCCAGTGGAACGATACTTTCTAAATTTTAGTGGAAAAATGGATTTCATCTCAGACTTCTATACCCAAACTGTTAACTGAGGGTGAAGACAAAGACCTTTTTTGGAATGCAGGGACTCAAATGACTTCCAGGGTATTATCCCAGGGAGCCACTACAGGATGTGCTCCAGGAAAATGAGGAGGAAGCCAAGAAAGAAAAACACTGGGGGGCGGGGGAGGCAGGGGGAGAACACAGGCGTGGAAAGCACCCGGACCAGATTGGAGCAGGGCCACACAGAGCTTCAGAAATGATGCCTCCAGTGGGGGAAATGGAACTGGTATATTTAGGCACCAGTTGTTGTGGGAGTTGTTGATGGGCATAAAATAGAGGTGTTGGAACACGTGGAATAAATTAGTGATACGTTGCTGTACAGTCAAGCAGATGAAAAAACAAACAAACATTGAGGTCACGATTAACTCTAGGAAAAAGAAAAGATGATCTAAAAAGGAAGGGATGGCCACAGTGCATTACTTAACCAGCTCAAACTCAGCGGTGTTTCCAAAGTCGTAATAACCTAAATACCTACTTTTGATGAATTAAAAGTCCATGTAACCATTGGTGGCACCAAGAAAGAGGAAGTAAGAGATGTGTACGGGAGTGATGAGCCTTTATTTTCCAGGTAGAACGCAAAGAGATACCTCAAATTGATAAGAAGTCCTCGTGCAAATGTAGTGTCGGGCATTAGTGTTTGGGTAGGAATTTACAAAAAGCCCATGCGTGTTTTTCAGGGCCCTTCCTTCAGGGGCCCACGGTGAGAACCAGGGGCCCTGCCCGTGGTGGTGGGAGCAGAGGCAGACAGTCCCCATCACTGTTCTTGGCTACCGAGACCAGGCTGGTCTCACACACTGTTCAGATACGGGGAACGGAATTCCTCTCTTCACTTACAGCCACATTTAAGGGGCAGAGTCTTCTCTTTTAAGCTGCTTTTCTCCCAGATTGCCCCCATAAATAGGAGAAAAGGGAAGAGCCACTGACACTCAGGATACGAACTCCCTCGCTGGACCCATGTGTGACCTCCTTGTTACTCGTCTGCTTAGAGGATCTTCAAAAACGAATCAAAAGACAGAGGCATTTCTTCATAAACTGCACTCCTTTGCCATCGTGTTTGGGAGGGTAAGGGAAGGTTGTAATTGGATGCTTGTTTCCTTGTGTTGATTTGCAAAACGCCAGATAAATTGTAGGTGACGAAGGGAAGAAAAAGAGCCATAAATACAAATTAATTCCTTTTGTGTTTATGTTCCTTTTTCCATGGGTCAGGCTCCTTTTTTCTTTTTTTTTTTTTAACTCTCTAGGTGTGATGCGAGATCTCACATCCATACAGGAGAGCGGAGAGTTAATTAAAATGGTTGCTCCTACTCCCGAAAAGCAGGGCCTTTTCATTCAGTGAACGGGCTGGCTTTGGAGTGTTTGTGCATTTGTGTCCTCGCTGGAGTGTCGCACAAAAGCAGATCAAAGAGACCCTTCCCTCCGCACCGGTCTCTATCATCTTCTCCGCTAATGGACTCGGAAGCGCCTTCCACAGACTGTATGGGGCTCGTGCCCCGTGTTAGAAACGCCGTCTCGCGGTGTTGATATTATGCAAGCCAGCTTTGATAGATGCTGTGGCAAACCGCACTGAACGTTAATTAAGGCAGACCAGCCCCGGCCGTCGGAGGCGTGGGAGAGTCTGGCTGAGAGTAACACCTCACCCCCTGCCGTGTGTATTTTGCTTTTCAACCCACCATGTGACAGCCAGATATTAACACTTGAGATTGAACCCTCAGCGCTCGCAAGCCGCCTCGGGTTTTGTTGTGTTTTCCCATTTCCTTTGCGTCTTTATGATTCTGTGCTCTCCGGCTGCTATCCCCTGCCCGGAGGGGGGAAACTGTTTGGGAGAAATCCTGCTGTCTTTCTCTTTAATGTGGTGACAAAATGCAATAAAACCGAGCAAAACACAAGCGGCCCCTGCGAGGCCCCTCTGAGCAGGCAGGTCAGGCGGCAGCAGAAGGTGGCCACTGTCTTGCTGCCCTGAGTGCCAGCAGAGAAAACCCGGCCTGGGCACATCACCAATAAAAAGGACTCCATCCTGCCAGGCAGGGCTTTGTGAGGTGCCAAAGCTTGTCCTGGTTGCCATGGCTACTGTCTGTTGTGGAGGGTTTGTCACGGCGATTGATAAAGTGGGAAGGCTATATTCTTGATAGGCCCGAGGGGTCATACCCTCGCAGAGCTGGAACGTGCGGATTGAACTGTCTTTATGTCCAGAGTACAGGGCTGGGGGCAGGGTTCTCGGGTGAGGCAGGTGCCCAGCAGGAGGGATGCTGGCCAGTGCTGGTCAGGAAGGCAGGTCCCTTTGTGTCCAGGGGGTCAGGCAAGAAGAGTGGGGGTGCCCTGACTGGTTTGGCTTAGTGGATAGAGCGTCGGCCTTCGGACTGAAAGGTCCCAGGTTCGATTCCGGTCAAGGGCATGTACCTTGGTTGAGGGCACATCCCCAGTACAGGGTGTGCAGGAGGCAGCTGATCGATGTTTCTCTCTCATCGATGTTTCTAACTCTCTATCTCTCTCCCTTCCTCTCTGTAAAAAAATCAATAAAATGTATTTTTTTAAAAAAAAGAAGAGAAGGGGTGCTGTGTCCTTTGCTGCCATCTCTATCCTGAGTGGGGCTTCAAGGGACAGGGCCAGGATACAGCCCCTCTCCCCTGACCCCTAAATAAATAGGTTACTCCTGTACCATGCTCTGCTCCCCTCTCTCCTCCCCGTCCTGCTCCCCCTCCTTTAACTTCCTTTTCTCCTCCTCCTCCCCCTTTCCTTCTCCTCCCTTCTGTTCTCCCGCCCTTCTCCCTCCTCCCCCACTCCATTCCCTTTTACCAGCTGTTCCTTTAGAAGGCCCACTTCTCATTCTCCTCACATGGAGAATGATGGGAAGGCAAGGTGTGAGTGACAGCTGACGGATGCTGCCTCAGTGTCACAGACTGTCCCAGCAGAGACCTCGTGGGTGATGTAGGCAGAACTCCCCCGATGGCGCTGCCTCAGAGCTCCTGGAAGGACTCGGACACCGGTTCCTTGGCCTCAGCCCAGGGTGTCCGGTCTGGTTGGTCTGGGTTGGGTCCCAAACTCTGAATTTCTTTCTTTCTTTCTTTCTTTTTATTTAATTGATTGGGGTGACATTGGGTACCATGATCAGAGAGGTTTCAGGTGAGGTTACAGATCTTACAAGATCTGTATATTGCCCTGTGTGCCCACAGTGAGCTCCCAGGCGTTGCTGATGCTGCTGGCCCAAGGGGCACAGTGAGAGCCACTGACATAGGACAGGACTTACTTGATCCAGTTGAAGAAACTGATAAATTCCTTGCCAGCTGACCAGGTGACTTGTCACCACGCTGGGACAGGTACTCCGTGATGGGAGCTTTAAAAGCCGTTTGAGGAGGCAGAGCTGCTTGTCCCCTCACCTCCCTCCCACTCCTCCAGCCCAGGGCAGTCAGACAAGCTGATTCTGTTCCCAAAAAGACCTCCAGCAGGATGCCCCTCCGTTAGACCCACCCTCCTCAGGCATCGAAGCTCCCAGCATGGTCTTCTGTGTGCACCTGCCGGAGCTCTCCCCTGGATGCCCTGGGCCCAGCCCTGAGTCCTGGGAAGCCTGCCTTGAGCACAGCCCAGGTCCTTCCTCTTCTGCTGGCCTTCGAAGCCTTGAGGCCCTGCCAACCATCCCTTTGTATCCTGGTTTCATGGGTCTGCTGGACTGTGAACCCCAGCCCAGGACAGTTGGAAATACCAGCAGAATGAATGCGCGTGGCTGCCTCGGTTGGAAGGAATCTGGATTCATGTAGAGATGCTCAGAAGCCAACCTAACAGAGATCAGGAGTCCCGTGGAGACACAGGCCAGGGGCGGGGCTGCACTTCCGTGTTAGCGAGGAGCCGGAATGAGAAACTCGGCCTGATGCAGGGGACCTGTGCCGTCCTCACGCTGGGGTTCTCTCCCTGTGGGAGCAGGACTGAGTTTTTAAACTCAAAGGCAAAAACAGGCTAACAAAAATAAAGTACAAGTAAAAATTCAAAGGCAAGTTTTGGGCGTGTCTCCCAACCCCCCATCCTGATTTGAAATAAAACACGGGCAAGCCTTCATGTACCCCTTGACGGCAGGCTGCATAGTGCAGGTGTGTGTGTGTGTGTGTGTGTGTGTGTGTGTGTGTGTGTGTGTGTGGATGCGAATGCCTTGATCATTTGTCACTGTAACTTCATTCCCCATGCCACGCTCTGAAATCGTCCGGATCAGCATGTGTTGGCATATGCCCTGAATCCGTCTTTGAGGCGACATGATTGTGCTTCTTCCATGAAACGAGAATAAAATAAAATTAACAGATGGATCCTTTGGGTCTAATTCCTTGCCAACTATGCGGGCCGACGTGGGGCTCGGAACCCTAGGCATCCTCAGAGCCAGGCGCTCCGGCTGCTTTGTGGAGTTGGCGGTTGGACAGCCCCCTCTACCTCTACGGAGGCAGCAGCATCCCTCACGGTGGCCTTTCTCCCCTAGGGCGTCGAGGTGCAGACAGACTACGTGCCCCTGCTGAACTCGCTTGCAGCCTATGGCTGGCAGCTCACCTGTGTGCTGCCAACGCCCGTCGTCAAGACTAACAGGTAACAGAAGAGTCATTCCTATTGCTGGACGCTCACGCTGTGCTGGGCACTGTTCCCAGGAAGCGCTTCATGTCCCTAACCTGGGAGGTGGGTGTGGCTGCACGAGCTCCTGCTGGGAAGTGGCAGGGCTGGGGTCTTGGTTTCCTAACCCCGGGCCCCAGAGCTCTCACTGCACCCCTCTTCCTCCCTGGGGCACCTTGGCCAGTGGCGCACTCCTGCCCAGCATGTCAGAGATGAGCCAGCTGGACTGCGGAGACTCAGGGCTCCCAGCTGCCAAAGAAACTCAGCACCTACTATGTGCTCTGTGCCGGGCTAGAGAGGCATTTTGTATATCCAATCTTTTCATAGCTGAGGACAGTGTGGCCAGGGAGGGGGGAGGACAGCCCTGGTGCTGGTCAGCAGCCCCACGAAGAACATGCGAGGACCTGGAGCTGACCCTTGCTTGTGGCTCTCCCTCTGATTTCACATTCATGGTGGTGTGTCCACCCCCAGCTCTGCCCACCCACCTTGCACCATGGGCTTGTCCGAGTCATCCCAATGCTGAAAGCCTTGCATCTGGGTTTGCTACCTAAACTAGTCCTCCTAACTGTCCTCTAAGCATAGATTTGATTCCCATTTTAGAGATGAGGAAACTGAGGCTCAGATAGGCTCACCAACATACCTGAGGCCACACAGCCACCAAGGGGCAGAACCTGGGCCTAGGACCTCAGTTGAAAAATCAAGGGCTCCCTCTCCTTCACCTCTTGGCCCACCTGTAGGGATGCTTCTGCCCATGGCCCTCGGTGCTCTGCCTGCCCCGATCCTGCTGCACACCCACCACTCTAGGGTGATGGACAGCATGGGGCAAGGCTGGTGATCTGGGGGGATGGCAGGCAGTGCAGCCCCGGATTCAGACTGAGGGTGGCAAATGATCAGTGCCTTTCCTGTGTCCTTATGCAAGCTCGTCTGGGCCCTCAACATGTCTCCCTCCTGACACTGGGACACAGCCTGTGTGCCTGCAGGAGCCAGTCTGTAGCCACCTCTGGCCCTTGGCCACTGGGACCCACCGTATTACTGCTCAGCCAAGACTCCTGTGGGCACAGGGCGATGCAGCGGAGTAGAAAGGATCCTGCCTGGGTTGGTGGCTTGCAGACTTGAACCCAAGTCCCATGTCTGCCCCCTTGGGCAAACCAGGTAACTTCTTAGAGTCTGTGCCAGTCCACAAAGTCTAGTCCAGAAGCTGGAGGACAAGAGTCACCATGAGCATGTCTTTGAATACGAAGGCCCAGCTGGTTCTGGACTAAGCTCAAAGGGTGCAGACAGGTCTCTGTCTGTCTCAGATAGTCACACCTGCCAAATAATTCTCCCTAACCCTCCAGTTCCCTATGCCTTAAATGACCCCTTATAGTGGGGTGGGAGACAGCATTGAACCAGGCAGATGCGAGCTTGTATCTTGGCTGTCTGCGCTGGAGCCTGCTCCTTATAGGAGTTTCATTTCCTGCCTATAGAGACGTCTGCCCCGGTCCTTGGAACACAGTGGAGGCCTAAATGAGACATTATGTGTGGGTCACCCAGAATAAAACAGGAAATATGAGTGTCTCCCCCTGACCCTCGGACGTGGTGTCCAAGTAGGGACACAGTGTCTCAGCAGAGAGGACATTTGCAAAATAAGAGATTTAAGAAAGTGATAGGCAGGGTGGAGGCGGGAAGAAAACCATCCCCTTCACCATATTTCTATCATCTCTAAAGGCAGCTCCAGGGCCCTGCCCTCCTGGAGGAAAACGCTCACACTGGGTCGTGAGAATGAGTGGCACTCCTGGGCATTCCTTTCTGGCTTTGTTAGTGCCACTCCCTGCCTTCACCATGCCCCTCCCTTGTGTGTACCTGCAGGAGCAGCATGGCTGCCTCAGTGAGGGTGAATCAGGCCTTGGCCGGGACCTGTGCGCAGCCAGCCCTCCACCCACTGTCCCTGTGACAGCTGATGGGCAGAGCACTTCGCCCAGGTCCTCATCCTCCTGCCCATCCTGGGCCAGCCAGGCCCCTTGTGGCCTCACTGCCAAAGACGGATTTGGAAGAGGCATGCCACCCCTTGGAGATTCACTGAAAAAGCCACTTTGTCATCATTAGGCACGATGCCAGCTGTTCTTTCACATCAAGGGGAGGGCGCGTCTCACCGTGAAGCTGACTTTGCAGGGATGCCCGCTAAGCTTTTGTTGGGCCCCCGAGATGGCCCCCCAGAAGCAAGGGCAGGTGGCCTGCGGTGGGAGAGTGGGGGCTGCTTCTTCTGACCCCTCACTGTCATTCCTGCGGGTGGACAGCCTTGAAGCAAGGGATGCAGTATCTGTGAGGTTTGGGGCTCCCCCAGGTATCACCTAACTCATCTCAGCTCCTGTGTGTTCCAGGGAGGGAAACGTATCTACCAAGCAGATTGTCTTTCTTCAGAGACCGTGTCTACCTCAGAAACTCAAGAAGAAGGAATCCAAGGTGAGTGGCCGTGGTTGCCTTTCTCGGGTTCCTCTGGCGGTGCTTCATCTGCAAGGGGGTTTCCTACTGCAGGTGCGGGGGAGGGGGCAGCCTGCTGCAACTGCTCACGACTCCGAGCCCAAGGGCACCTGAGCCCCTTGGCGAACTGATCAGGCCTGAAGCTGCCAGAATGGGACAGGCAAGGGCACTGGAGGGCCTCATCTGCCAGCATCCTGCTGGTCGGGCCAGAAAGGCGGACGAGAGAGGTTCTTGCAGACACTCAAGCGTGCCAGCCATTCCCCCTGGGCTAAGAATAGGGGCATGAAGTCAGCTGCGTTCTGGCGAGATGCTGGGGGTGGGAGGGAGGGTCGTGTCTGTGCATCTTCATCTCGTTGACTCTGGCTGAGCTCTGGCCTGCCCAGGGAGCCCTCGGGACATCAGAAGTTTGGCCATCTTGGCAGACAGACCCTTTGTGACAGCCCCAACCTGCAGGCCTCCGAGTGGCAGCAGCTGGTCTAGACAGAGGTGAGCCTTAGCCTGCGGCAGTGAGCCCTCCAGCCAGGCTGCCCTGCCATTGCCAGGGTCCTTTTCCCCTCCCCGGTCGTTGCGTGAACCATCCGGGAAACAGTCACGCTGAGAGACTGTGGCCTTTCTCAGAATATCTCCTGTGTTTGATGCGGTTGATCCCAGGTCCTTCCCTGTGTCATGATTCTGAAGTTCCACACCCTGTGCTTTTCCCAGGGGGGTGTCACCGGGTGTCAGGAAGGGGGAGTGAGTCTAGGGAACCTGCCAAAGCCCAAGTCAGTTCGCCTGGAACCAGCCCGCGCCACCTTCCATGGCCAAGGCAGTGTTCCCAGCAGAGCCTGCTGAGCCAGCTCGCGCCTCACGCTGGGCAGCCTTGCCTCCTCCTGCTCTGTGGACACGGGGCCCGGACAGGAGCACCAAGCAAGTGAACAGATTGGGGCAGCCCCTCACCAGCCAACAAATGCAGGGGGAACCCGTTCGTGGGACGAACACCGAGGAAATAGTGACAGCAGCAGAGAACCGGAAGGCAGCTGCCAAATCCACCCTGTAGGGCCAGGAGCAGTAGCTGCTGGGGGGGGGGACGGGGCGAGGGGGGGTCAGTCAGGACTGCTGTCAGTGGTGGCTTAGCCGTGGGCTTCGGGGGGACTGTGCACATTCATAGTGACATTCAACAACCACACAGGCCATAGCCACACCAGCCACCAGAGGAAGCTGCTTCTGCCGATAAGAGTGGGAGGGGGTGCTGCCTTGTCCCGGCTGCTCTCCTGGTTGTGGCGCTGACGACTCCCAAAGCAAAGGCGCGCGGTTTGATGTGGGTGCAGACCCTGCACCTCAGAGGGGCAGCCAGTGGGAACCTGAGCGGGCAGGCAGCCGGCTGGTTTCAGAGGTGGAGCACTAAAGCTGGTGTGAGAGAGAGAACCCAGCAGGATGGGAGTGATTTCCTGGTCGGTAGAAACTTCCATACAAAGCAACTACGCGAATATGGGGTGGCTGCTTTCTCCTTTGTTATCCCCGACTCATTCCAAGTTCAGATGGGCCGGTGCCGAGCTCTTGTCCTTGGTGTGACCTTGAGAGAGCGCCTGGCCAGTGGAGTCTCAGAGGGGGGGCTTCACAGCAGACGTCTTGTGTCTGTCTCCCCGTTCCTGTCACCTGCTGCTCAGTTGACATGGGGGAGTGTTCTGCTCCCACAGGTGTGTGGGTTCCCGTGATGGGGCAGCAGCGCAGTGCTGAGCTCCTACAGCACTGATGCTGCCGGCTGCCCTCGCTTCTTTAAGCTCCTTTTCCTCTTGGCTCTGTCCCACCATCTTCTGGTCCATCCCACCCTCCCCTCCTGGCTTCCCACCAGGTTCCTCGGGGCTCAGGCCCAGCCATTGCTCCTCTCACTCTCTTTCCCGTCCTTAGAGAGTCTCTTTCATCCCCAGAGGGAGAACGTCTCTCACCACCTCTGCTGTGACCCTTGTATCTGCATTGCAGCCCTTGCTTCTCCCCTGCCCAGCTCACCGGTCCTGTCACTGCTCAGCAATCTCAGAGAAACGTGTGACTTTGCCCCTCCTCCTCACCTGGCCCACCTCCCCTTACCTAGAGGAATGGGCCACCACCAACCCAGAGGCACCAGCCACTTAGGGGTCATCTTTGACTTTTCCCTTCCCCTCCCCCCCTAGCAGTGAAGCCTTACACATGTCTATTTTAGGTCCTAGAATCCCTGGATTCCTCCACTCCTCTTCATCCTCACTTGCCTCAACTGCTCCAATCTCCTGAGGACAGGTCTCCCTTCAGATATGTTCTCTGTTCAGAGACAGTGTGATCTTTTGAAAAAGCCAGTTGACCCAGCCGGTGTGGCTCAGTGGTTGAGCATCCACCTATGAACTAGGAGGTCACGGTTCAATGTGCCGGTCAGGGCACATGCCGGGATTGTGGGCTGTCTGTGCAGGAGGCAGCCAATCACTGAGTCTCTCTCATCATTGATGTTTCCATCTCTCTCCCCATCTCCCTGCCTCTCTGAAATCAATAAAAATACATTTTTTTTTTTAAAGAAAAAGGCAATTGAATCATATCACCTCGCTGCTTAGAACGGTTCTTTGTATGAAGATGGAGATCTGGAATGTGGTCCCCGTGAGATCAGCCCCGCAGCCCCGCCAGCGATGTTGGCCTGCATGCTCCTCTGCACTTCTCCTGCCTCAGGGCCTTCGCTTCTGCTGTTCCCCTGCCTAGGGCACTCTCTTCCTCTGTATTTTCTCAGGATGGTCTGATACCCTGGGGAGAACCCCATTCTCTCTTCCCGAGCTCTCCTCTACCTGTGTGTGCTCATCAGTTTATCCTCTCCTGGGAGAGTCTGTCCATGAGAGCACAGACCCGTGCTTCTGACTGTTGCCTGCCCAGTGCCTGGCTTCTAGCTGGTACTCAACAAAAACTGTTGAATCAGAGAACGAGGAATCAAAATTCTGAGCCTGGGACATGCCTGTTATGTCCAGCATTGAAACGTAAGAAGAGAAATCCCAAGGTTGGCACACCAGGGATGAAGCACATGTAGTCGTATTTAATCAGTAGAGTGGACAGAATCCTCTCATCAAGACTTTTCAGCATTTGAAAGAAACTCTCTCTGTGTGAGTGTGATGTGGAACTCCCTGGAAGGTGAGAGGTGGTGGGAGAATCTGCCTTCCCGCTAACCTTGCTGACATGGGGGCCGGTCTCGGACAGTCTTTAAAATGTGAGAATTAACTCCATCAGCCCCTCCTGCAACGGAACTCTGGGCACACACTGCTGTAAGGTGGAGGATTGTCCCCGTCCCCCAGTTACGTCTGACATGGACGGCGAATGTGGGATCCTTCCTGGTTTAGGCACCAGTGCCACACCCACATGGAGACACACCCTGCATGGGGAGACGGGCAGTTAGCAGCTGTGTGTGGAGTGCAGAGCTCCCTGGTACCACTCACGATATGGAAAGGTCCTCCAGGCCTTTAAGTGGGGATGTCACCCCCCCCCCCGAGCTGCCACCCAGAAAGCAGTCCCCAGGGCTGCATGTCCCTGCCTCTCCGTTTCTTGCTTTCTGAGGTGTCATCTTTTTGAGCCTTGAGATCTGGAGCAGTTTCGTTGTTTGTTAGAAACCACAAGAGGGGGGAGGGCAGCCTGGGTGGTAAAGGGAGCAGGTGTGATGGGGGAAGGGAGGGAGGCAGAGGGAGCCCACCTGTGGATGGCATGGCTGGGGTTAGGAGAGCCTGTGGGCTGTCCCTGTTTCCCAGCTGTTTCTCACACGTTTCTCTGCCCCACGTGCTGTTTCTCTGCCCCACATGCTTTTCTTTGCTTGGCGGCTCTTAGATTGTGGCCCCTGGACCAGCAGTATCAGCCTCAGCTGGAAGCTTGTTAGAAATGCAGGCTCCCTCCCCTCCCCAGGCCCTCCGAGCCACAGGGAGTGGGTGATCTGGCTGAAGGAGCCCTCCAGCGATGGTGGCACCCACCCCAGTCTGGGAGCCAGTGTCTTAATTGAAGAGTTTAGGCCCCTTTCCAGCCTCACCCGCAGCCCTCCGTCCACATTTTATCTTTATTGATTTTTTTAAAAAATGGGCCTGTCAGGGAGTCTTCAGTGTAGATACTTGTTTTTAATAAACTGAACCAAAGAATCTTCAGTGGCCATAAATCTAGACTTCCATTAGCTGACCACCTGGCCTAACGATCAAGTGCCTGGTCTAGCAGATGCACCTGAACATGGTGAAGTCCGAAACCTGAGGCACAATCCCAAGGGGTTGCCTCCTCCCTTCTCTCTAGGGCAAGAGCCTAAAGCCTTTCACCCCCGGCGTGGCTCAGTGGTTGAACATCAAACCCATGAATCGGGAGGTCACGGTTCGATTCCCAGTCAAAGCACATGCCTGGGTTTGGGGGCATGCGGAAGGCAGCTAATTGGTTATTCTCTCTCATCACTGATGTTTCTATCTCTCTTCCTCTCCCTTCCTCTCTCTGAAATCAATAAATATATAGATACATATATATACATATATATAATATATATATATATATATATATATATATATATATATATATATATATATATATATTAAAAAGAGGCTGGAAGGGTCGTGTGGAGCCAGAGGCAGCTGTGTTTGAATTCTAGCTCTGCTATTTCCAGCTGTGTGACTTTAGGCAGGGTACTTAACCTCTTTAAACCTCTACATGCCCATCTATAAACTGACTCTAACAATGCCTACTGAGAGCACTGCTTTGGGGACCCAGGGAAATGAGAAACTTGGTCACTGTCTGAGACACATCGTAGGCACCTCGGGAAGTGTTTGTTCTCTCCTGGGCAGGTATCCTACAGGCAGTCGGCAGCTCAGAACATTTAGCTTTTAGATTATACAGACCCTAAGTTTTGCCCACTGCTACTTCCCTGCTTCATGAGAATGTCCCCGCAGAGGAGAGGAGGAGGAAAGGGGAGGATCTGAGTCAGAGCCTCCTTGGTACCTGGCTGCTGCGCCGAGGACAGCACGGGGACTCAGTGATGTCATCACAAACCCATCTGAGGATACAGAACACAGAGCAGTCCAGGAAGGCATTGGGCTTGGCAGCGATTCCTGAGGTGGCTCGGAAGGACAGAAAACATTGGCTGGAGTAGTTCCCTCCCAGCTCAGCTCGGACAGTCCTGAGCCCTCCTCTGCCCAACAGGCCGGCCCGGTTCTGGGAGAGAGTGGCTGGTGTGCCTGCCACAGGCCTTTTCCACGGTCTGTGTCCTCCTGTTGTCTTCTTCTGGAATCTGGATATGGCCAGGCATCTAGAGGAACACTGACCTTCTGTTGTTGATTTAGCAAGAGCAGCCCCTGGGCTTGCATTAGTGTCAGGGATGGACTCTGGCAAAGGTCATGGTTAGGGTTAGGGTTAGGGTCCTCGGTTGCAGAGCATCCTACTGCAGGAGGCGCTGTGCACACTCACTTGTGTGCCCCGGCCCCTGGGTGTGCACTGCAGCCCTGAAGGCTGAGACGACTATTTCAGAGATGATTGACTTGCGACTTGGAGAGATTCATAACTTACCCAAGGACAGAAAGCCAATAAATGCCAGAACAGGGATTTGAACCAGCCTCTCAGCTGCTGTGATGTTTTAACATGTAGGGCCTTTCACCACTTTTTTAGCAAAAGGAAACCTTCCTCCGACTTCCCTGCTAGCCGACTGCCTCTCAGAGAAATGCGCATCGGCAGGCTTAACTGATGTTTTTCTAAAACATGCAAAAATCCAGAAGCTCTGTTTGGGGACCTGGGTTTTTACTTACTAGTAAGGCTCTTCCATGTGGGCTGGCATTATGAAGAAGTGGCAGTGGCTGCATATAACAAGGCAGCAATTATGAACCACCAGTGCTTGTGCCCAAGAGCCACAGAGGGTTGGCACCGGAGGCAGCAGCAGAGGCTCTGGAGCCCCAGGTTGGCACACACACTTGTGCTTACAGAGCCGAGATGCCTGCTTCCGTCTAGTCCGATGTGGGCGCCCATGGGATGGGGGTCTGAGGCACCACTTTGCCTTTAAGGGGTCCCATTGTCAGGAACTCATGGCTTAGGTGGAAGAAACTTACAGTATGAGAGAGAGAACCCGCACAAAGGAGTGTCTGAGCAAAACCTGTCCAACATTGGAAGTGAACGCCTTTGGGAATTTGGGGGGAGGGTGGGGAGGAGGAGGACATTAAGTCCTAACCTCAATATGCACTTTGTTCCTTTTCTCTCTTTGATGGGAAATCTTGTCCAAAGGTGTTCGACCCAAGGACCCCATGGTGTGTGCAACCTCAGGACCCTGTGGGTGTTCAGGCAAATGGTTTCCTTGGGGGAGTAGATCTCTGCCACTGAAAATTCTGCAACGGTGGCAGATTTTTAAAAATCGACATAGCACATTTTTTGGTTTTTCCTAGCAAGGCACTCAGTTATTTAGCATGTGCTAAAGCCTTAAGAAATCATTTTCCACTGATGGTGCAATTGCATTCCTGGGCTCCCCTCTCCAGCCCAGCAAGAAGCCATCAGAACCGAAGGCTGCCTTTGTTCTTCTTTCAATCACAGTGTCTGAGATTTAAGTCCATATTTGGCAAAACCAATGTGGTGTGACTGAAGTAGAAAGAAATGACATGATGGGAACTTAAACTGAACCCGTGTGCACGTGGGTTACAGAGCTGCACCTGCAGAGTGGCCATGTCCCATGATTCTCTTTTTGGTGAGACCACTCCCTGGTCTCAGCAGGGACTCCTGTCTCTGGCCCCCATCCACCTACCTCTCCCCCCCCCCCGCCCCCCCGGGGGTTTCTCTCTCATTCTTTGTGCTGGTCACAACGGGGTCTGGCGCGTCCACAAGATCCCTTGGCTGCCATCTTCCCAAGGGTACACCACATCTGGCACCTGACTCTGTGGGACCCCACCCAGAGCGGACTGCCCCTCAGCTCTGAGATGGAGGCATGCAGGGGATACTGACCACCCCCGGAGGACAGAGGTCAGAGAGGCTTTGGGGACCCCTGATGTTTGGGGAGTCGAAGAAAAGGCTGCAGTTCTGCCGAGTGGTTAGCCCACAGAACACATTCCTCATTTATAAACATGAGGACCCGTTTCTCTGACTCTTCCAAGATATGTTTTTAACACCCCACAAGGTTTCCATGTCTGCTCACGCTCACTTGCCCAGATTAATTCCAAGTGCACAGGCTGCTACACTGTCTGCCTCTGGGACAGTTCATGTCATCAGCAGACTCAGCAGGACTTTTGAGTGTTTCCCACTCTCTTTCTTCCTTAACTTCACTTTTTGGGAATCAACCAGAAGTAAGGTGCAGATACACTGGTGCCTCCTCACTAAACCCCAGGCTATGTTTTGACTCTAAAATTACAGCACTGGTTGACCTTAAAACTCAGTGCAGCCGGCATGGCTGGCATTTGTCGTCCTTCCATTCATTTATTCCCCAAGTAGGGTGAGTGCCTGCTCTGTGCCAGGCACTGTGCCCTGCCCCAGGGATGCAGGAGGAAATAGGACAGATGGCTTCCCTGACCTCATGGAACTTAAATCTAGTGTCAGTAATGGTACAGCAAGTGTATCTGGTACATGATGTCAGGCACAGTGCTAAACCCATGACATGGATTATCACATCATTGGAACCACATAAATGCCCTGGAAGGCAGGGCCTGACATACCACAGCCCCCCACCTGTTTTGGCAGAGGAAGCGTAGTTGGACATAGTCACACTCACTGGTTTACATATTATCTATGATTGCTTTTCTGCAGCAATGGTAGCGTTCAGTGGTTTCTTAATGGTTTCGGCAGCAACCGTGTGGCCCACAAAGCCAATATAAACTATGATCTGACTTCTACAGGAAAAGCTGACTGACCGCTTTCTGAGAAAATCAAGTAACCAACCTTGGTTTTGGTTGCTGTCCCCACTGTACAGATGAGGACCCTGAGGTTGGGGAGTTGGGCCAGGGAATGGTGGAGTTGGGACGCTTCATGCCTGCAGTCCCGCTCCACGGCTAGGACAGCTCAATTACTGACTGCACGACCGAGTCTTCTCTGGGTCTCTGTTGATGTCCCTGGTGCTTGGTTGCAGGTCGGGCTCCCTGGGAAGCAGGGTCTGGATGGTGGACGTTTTCGAGGGCAGTGCCCTTAGGGACACCCGTGGGGAACACAGGGTAGAGGCGTGGGCCGGGAATGGAGCTGGAATGCTGTCTCAGCAGTGGCTGTGGCCACCTCTCCAGGTAGCTCTGGAGCTGGGATGGCCTTTCAGAGTTACCCTGGGTGTGCAAGGAGGGATAGGCCCTGGTACCCACCCAGACCAGACCTTGGGTATAGGTTGCCCCAGGAAGGGAGTGTGGCCTTCCATGAGGTGGTGGGTGCTGTCAGCAGACAGCAGCCCCTGTAGCGGGGGCAGCAAGCCCGCTAGTCCTGCAGGGGAGCCAGCGCCCCACATGCTGTGCTTTGCTCAGGTGAGAGAATGCGGCCCAGTGCTGGGTAACCATGGCCTGCTCGGAGCCCTGGCACTTAGGAAGTGCGGGCCCCATGTCCCCTTCTCCTCCCGATAGGACTTCAGGACCTCCTTCCCCAGGCCTTGAAGGTACACCTCTCATGGTGCAGCCTCTCATGGTGGCTGTGATGTGTCTGGGCTGCGATCTATGTTGGCCCCGCCCCAGGAATGCGGGCAGGTGTGTGTCTTGCTGCAGAGAAGTGACGTGGGTGTGAATGCAGACGTGTCCAGGTGAGGCTCTGGGTCCACGGAGACGGCATTTACTTACCGCCATCCTCTCCCGTGTTCAGTTTCAGTGGCGATTCTCCCGAGAAGACATGCACAGCAGGCAGATGAGGAAATCCAAGGGCAAACTCAGTGCCAGAGGCAAGCGACAAGCCGAAGAAAATGACCGGAATCTGGAAGACCAGTTTTCCAAGGCCGACGACGCGGGAAACTGCGTGCTGGGCCAGCAGCAGGAGGACGGGGCCTCAGAGGAGGTGACGGGCCCCGTCCAGGAGGTCACCGGAGAGCCGCTGTCTCCCCATGGCCGGCTCTGTGTGGAGGGCGGGGCCCTGCAGAATGGTCCTGCTGGCCACTGTGGGGCCTCAGCCGGGGGCTGTGAGGGGCCCTCAAGTCCTGGAGAGGATGCTGGGGAGGGAGGTACTGAGGAAGTGGCTGCAGAGACAGCAGACTACTGAGTCCCAGCAGTTGGTGCTGCAACCAGACCAGTCGGCCACCCCGAGGCACTGCTGGCAGCCAGGTCGGGCTGCTTGACCCTGGTGCCCTGTGTTCCCTTTGGTGTGGCTTGAGCTCACCCAGGCCCTGCAGGGCTGGCTTCCTGACTGTTGGCTCCTGCACATCCATTTGAAATGTGTCATACTGCCCCCGTGTTAGAATGCAAGAGGTCAGGTTACTTCTTCTCAACCTCAGGGCGGAAGGCCCAGCCCTGGCTCCACACTCCTCAGCGGGAGGGTCTGGATCATCCAGTGCCTGTGTCTACTCCCCCACCCCCCAGGGCCTCAAGGGAGCATTCGGTCAAGTCCATGGGCCTCCCTAGCTACAAACCAGGGCTGTGTGGGGTTCACTCCCACAGGCTGCCGGGGCAGTGTCCACCCTCTGCGGTTCCCTATCAGCTGCTCTTCACCTAAAGCCCGGGACCCTGCTGCTGTGGCAAAGAAAAGGACCTTAGGGGAGGGCAGCTGCCCCACCTCCTGGCTTTTCTCTAGCATCCCATAGACACTGGTAATCTGGAGATGAAAAGGTAATTCTGTTCGTGCACCTGCTTTTGCAGAATGTCCAAGGAAGTATCCTGTGTTAGTGTTAATGCCAAAAATTTTTTAAAGGTTTTGTATCCAGCACATCATGTGAACTCGCGTTCTGTCACTTCAGGGCAACCCGGCGGGTTGGGTGCCCTTGTCGTGTGCTATTTTAATCCGTGCGTCGTTGGCCAAGTTGCTTCCCATGTATGCTATCACGTGTTTATATTGTCCAGAAAGTATCGTTAAGGCTTTAAGTAGATGCAACTCATGTCTTCACCAAAACCATAGCCTGTCTCTCTTTCTTGTTTAGTTACTTAAAGCAATAAATCACCTATGAGTTAGAGCCCTGTGCATACTGAGTATGAATTGTGTCACAAGGAGAAAGCCCTGGCCTGATGTCCCAAAGGCTCAACCCCACATCCCTACGTGACTGACTCCCCACAGCACGATCACCTTCGAGAAAAGGACAATCCTGTGGGAAACAGAGGAACCAGCCGGACACACGGTGCCTCTTTTGTAGAAAGAATGCAGACAGCGGGATTCAGGTGCCGCCAGGTTAAGTCAGGGCAGAGCCGCCCCCCAGGGCCCGTGGTGATGGAGGAAATGCCTTTTGAAAACAAACAGCCCTCCAACAGTTTCGGTCTAATAAGCATGTTTCCAAGCTTTTAAGGAAATTATTTAATGAGGCAAGTCTCTTCCCTCTTTGAGCGTTCGCTAGACTACCCCACACCTGTGATACACTTGCGTAAAGAACCGAAGGCCCTTGTGCAGACACATCATAGTCCTTTTCCTCTCGATGCCGGCGCCGACCTCCCCCGCCTGACCCCTAGCGCTCACCTGGAAAGGCTGAAGGCTCTGTCCAAAGAGAACTATTTAAAATGGCGTTTTCCATAGTTACACTCAGGAATATCTACATGGCATATTGATTTAATAAACATACTATCTCTTCATCCATATCTTAGAGGATCACCGCTTTTTAAAAATATGCTAGAAAAAAGCAGCACATCTTTCACGGCTGTGAAAAGCATATGAATGATCCCAGGCTTCATCCCCCCAGTGGACAGCCTTGCGCCACTCAGGATTTGGTACATTTTTTCAATAATTAAATGACATTCATGTCGGCTGAAGGTGTCATGAGGGGGAAAAAATTAAATTTGAATTCCTCAGGAAGTTGGGCCCTAGAGCCATACTAACAAATCATTCCTGAAGGTCTTGTTTTTCCCTCTCACTTCACACCCCTGCTTACAACTGGCAAAATACCAATTTTGCAGGTGGTTCTCAAATTGGTTGCACCTTAGGATCACTGGGGGGACTTTAAAAACGCAATACCTGGCCCGGCCAGTGGGCTCAGTGGTTGAGCCTCGTCCTATGAACCAGGTCGTCATTCTCGGTCAAGGCTTCTCCATGGAGGCCCTTTTAAGGAATGGAAACTAACTGACCTGGCCCTAGCTGGTTTGGCTCAGTGGATAGAGCATCACTGGTCTGCGCACTGAAGGGTCCCGGGTTCAATTCCGGTCAAGGGCACATGCCTGGGTTGTGGGCTTGATCCCCAGTAGCAGGTGTGCAGGAGGCAGCCAGTCAATGATTCTCTCTCATTATTGATGTTTCTATTCCCTCTCCTTCTCCCTTCCTCTCTGAAATCAATAATATATATATATATATATATATATATATATATATATATATATATATATATATATAAAAATCTGCTTAAAGAAATGCAGTTGTATCGCTCTCCAGTGCACACAGCCACATGGTCCGAGTAGTGAGGACTGGAAAGGCTTCGGGCACCTGTCTTAATGAAGCAGGAAGGCTGCTCTAATCCACGCTCATTCAGCAGAAAAGCCCAGCCAGGCTTAGGGATCAGGCAGAGCTGGTTAGCACGCTCACCACACAACCTGCCAATGTAACCTCAAGTTCATTTCTCCACGCCTGGCAGCATCAATCTCCTACCGTGGGAAATGGGACTAGTGATGCCCACCTGGTCGGATTTTTGTGAGGAATAATAAGGTGTGGAAAGGTGCTTGGTTCAAAGGCAGCAGTTCATCACAATGCCCATAGGTCATAATGTGGCAGAGATGGTCAGTGCTCACCCAATCCCCATGGGCTCCTGCACTGCCCAGCCCCTCTTGCAGTTTGGAGCCGTATGACTGACTGGCTTCTGGCCTGTGGAACATGAGCAGATGTGATGTCGCCAGTCCTGAGCTTGGCCTTTAAAATTACCCTGTGCAACCCCAGCCCTCTCTTCATCTCCAATGCCCTTGGCATAGTTCAAGGTGGACCATAGCATGAAGGACGAGGAAACCTTCACTGTGCTAAGCCACTGGGATTTGGAGGTTTGTCTCTTACTGAAGCACAGCATAGCCCGTCCTGACTAACAACATATCGTAATGTTTATAAAATCTATTTGTGGTTTATATGTAACAATCCTTGCCTGAACTTTTTAAAAATCTCCAAATTGATCACACTTCCCTGGAATGATGCGCAATGGGACCAGCTTCAAAAAAGAAAAACAAAAACATTAAGAGACATTCTAATTCATTTCTTATGAAGCACATTTTATCAGAACTCTAAACATGTTAATTATGGCCTTTGCTAAACCACAAAACATCTTTCAAGAATAGCTCTCAGATGATGTCACGGTGCTTATTAGGAGGAATATGTTGACTCCAAATTCATCAGTCTTGGAACACATTTTGGTCGGGCTCATCCCTGGTACAGGGTGTGCTGGCCTGGGGGGCTGCTGGGGGCTCACAGTCTGTACAGGCCAAGAGCAGCAGCTGGAACTACAGAGCAAGTCCTGGAAAAGGGGATGGGAAAGGGGGCCTGGGGTGCAGACAGGCAGCCCGTGGCAGCTCAGCACGGCCTCCACACTTGTTTATGCAGGTCCCGTTTCCAGCAGCCCTCCCACAAGGGCTGGGAGCTGCCTGCATGAGCAGCGCAGGGTGTGCCCTGGTCCGCTCAGCGACCTGCCAAACGAGGCCGCTTCCCGGAGAGCCTGGGCTTCCTGGACCTGGCTCCCAGAGTTTGGAACAAGGAAGCAAGTGAACTGTAGTTCTAAGTACAAGACCCGACAAGCTTTTGGCTGGGATTTCTGAGGTGGCTGTCGCCAGAGAAGGAAGCAGAGCGATGTTCACCACAGGTTCCTGTTGATAATGATCATCTCTGTGGCCAGGCTCAGAAAGCTAACTGAACCCGGCAGGTGCTTCTCCCCGAGCCCCTGCAGGATGGGGTGGGGTGGGGTGGGCAGGCCACGCGGGAAACCTGTGTGTTTATGTGGGCATGAGGGGTTGGATCATTCACTGTGTAGATATATAGTTTTAATTTTTTAAAATTTTTGAACAACAAATGTTTATGTCTCACACTCTGGGGGCTGAGAAGTCCAAGGTCAAGACACTGGCCGATTTGGCACCTGGTGAGAACCTGCCTCCTGATCTCATAGATGGCCATGTGCTCACTGTTGCCTCACAGGGCAGAAAGAGGCAGCAGATACATAGTTTTTAGTGCCTATCCCACAGTGCTGGGTGCTTGGTGCTGGGAAGACAGCAGTGAAGAGACAGGCCAGCCCTGGCTCCTTTAGAGCTTGCAAATGACAATAAGAAGTGGCCCTACCAATTATCTACACTAATAAAAGAGAAACATGCAAATTGGTGTCACTCTGCTACATCCCAAGCCACGCCCACCAGCCAATCAGAGCGGCTGTATGCAAATTAACCCAGCCAAGATGGCGGCCAGCAGCCACAGAGCTGGAGCAAGCAGGAAGCTTGGTTGCCCTGGCAAGGAGGAAGCCAAGCTTCCCACCTGCCCTTGCAGGTGGTGGCCTCCACTCAAGGCAACAAAGTTTCAGTTATAGAAGATAAATAAATCCCACATACCTGCTTCCAGCCAGCCTTGCTGGGAGTTTGGGTCACTGGGGGCCTTGTCCAGCCTGCAAACAGCCATCAGCCCCTCATCCAGACTGGCCAGGCACCCCATCAGGACTCCCACCCTGAAGAGGGTGTGGCCAGCCTGAAAACGGCCCTCAGCCCCTCACCCAGGCTAGCCAGGCTCCCCAGTGAGACCCCACCCTGATCCAGGACACCCTTCAGGGCAAACGACCCTAACAGCAGAACAACTGGGATGACTGGTCACTATGACACACACTGACCACCAGGGGGCAGACACTCAATGCAGCCACAAGCCAGGCTGATGACTTCCAGTATAGTGGTGGTGGTGGGTGCCTCTCCTGACTCCTCAGCAGTGCTAAGGATGTCCGACTGCAGCTTAGACCTGCTCCCCGCTGCCAAGTGGACAACCCCCAAGGGCTCCCAGGCTGCCAGAGGGATGTCTTAGGCCCAGGGAGCGGGCCTAAACCAGCAGGTGGAAATCCCCTGAGGGGTCCCAGACTGTGAGAGGGCACAGACCAGGCTGAGGGACCCCCCACCCCCAAGTGCACAAATTTTTGTGCACCAGGCTTCTAGTTACTTATAATAAAAGGCTAATATGCAAACAGACTGAACGGCAGAACAACCACACAACTGAAGAATAGTCGCTATGATGTGTGCTGACCACCAGGGGGTGCGTGCAGAACATGGCCAGCGTAGGCAGCAGGCAGCAGAGCACAGAACATGGCAGATGTCAGCCACAGGCAGGATGGTAGAGCAGGTGAGCAGAGGTGCCAGACTAAGGCAGGTCGCTGGTCGCTGTCATCAGAGTGAGCCTCTGGTGGCTACTGAAAATTCTTTGCTCCCATGCGCATGCCACGGTCCCGCCTGGCACTTGGGCACTTGCACCTGCTGCAGGCACTGGAGCCACTGCTCACACCCACTGCCAGTGCCTGGCACCAGCCCCGATCACCTCTCAGGGCTTTTCCACCTCCCCTTGCTCCTGAGGTGATCGGAACTGGCAGCCACCTTTCTCACCTGATGATGGCGCCGACCCCACTTGCACCCACTGCTGGCACTGGCCCCAGTCACTCTGCGCCATCAGTGGGCGTGAGCGGTGCCGGCGCCATCATCGGACTGCCAGCAGACAGGGGACCAGGACGGAAGGGGGTAGGCCACGGTGGGAGGATGGGCTGAGACCCACCCCTGTGCCCACTGCAGCCTCTCAGCCCACAGTTCTTTTCAAGGTGCATGAATTTGTGCACTGGGGCCCTCGTACTGTAGTAAGAGCTGTGGAGAAGTACAGGGTGTGTGACGGCACAGAACAGGGAGGTGCAACCTGCTCATGGAAGGCTTTGTGGAGGAAGTCAGGTGAGGCCGATCCCAGAGAGAGGGACACAGGTGAGCAGTCCACAGGGAGGCAGTGTGCTTGCAGCCAGGCACGTAGACCGTAGAACCAGCCTCCCTAGCTAGAACCCAGACTCCACCCCTTACCAGGTGGCTTTGGGCAAGTTACTTGTTCCCTCAGTGCCCCAGTTGCCTCATCTGTAAAATGGGGATAATAGTTGTGAGAATTAAATGAGTTAGTATATGCAAGATGCTGAAAGAATGGCTAGTACACAGGAAGAGCTATGGGAAGTGTTCGTGATAAGGAGAATTGAAAAGGGAAGGATCTGAAGAAAGCTCACCATGTTCAAGTAACTGGGACATGTCCATCAAGGCAGCTTTGCAGAGTGTGTGGCAGGGCAGGAGTAAAGTAGCAGAGAGGAGCAGAGATGAGACTGGGCCTGATGCAACAGGGCCTGGGAACCATGGTGGGGATTCCAGACCTGCTAATAAACGTAGTGGGAGGCCATTGATTCGTTTTAAAAAGGGACATAACATGAGGTTTTTGTAAAAGATCTCCGTTGCTGAAGGAGAGGCTGGTGTGCAGGGGCCCACAGAAGGCACAGAGGTGCACGTCCGGCAACCAGCGCTTCAATAGGGTGGGAGGGCTGGTGGCTCGCACCTCAGTGGAGAGGAAGAGAAGGGGGCAGATTTGATAGTAATTCAGGAGAAAATGTGGACAATTTTGCGATTGGAGAATGAGGGAGATATTGAACCTGTCAGCCATGCCAGAAACAGGTGCGTTGTCTGGAACTTTTCCAGAACCTGTCTCAGGGGCTGATTTTCAGGACCTGAATAATAATTCAACATTATTTTACAAAACCACTGAAACGTAAGTCTTGATTCTGTCCTTAGGACTTGAAGAACGGGATCTTTAATTTTTGGAGGGAGTTGCTGGGAAACAGAAGCAGCTGGTGGGGAGATGCCACGCGAGCGGCGTGTGGTTGTACAAAGGAAACTGTCCTGGGTCCGAGGAACAGAACCCGGGTTCTGCCCCCAAAACAATGTCTAATGGCGATGCTGACCATCAGAGCCGTGGCTGTCAGCCTGCCTTGAAGACAGGCTAACGGATTCATTCACACCAAAGATGGTTTAGAAACACAGGTCCTATTGGGGTTGACTGGTGAAAAAAGAAAAAAAAAATGCAGTAAATTTTACACTAAAATATTTATAAATGTGCTGCTCACTGGTCATTAAGTTCAGTATGGGTCTGTTTTGTTTTGTTTTGTTTTTTTTCTGCTGCCTCTAAATAATATAAAGGCTTAATGTTGATAAGAACTAGATTTCACTTATCAGGGTAAATGTTAAAATGCTCCCTAAAATGAACCTCTGTATTTGTGAATCTTCGGTCCTGGATACCTAGTATCATATTGATTTTTCAAAGAAAATCATCTCGGAAGGAAGGACAACCAGCCAACCAGCAAGTTCGTCAGTTTCTGGATCTACAAAATGACTAATAACTGTCTAAAAACTCCACCTTTTCATGAAGCTGTTTCAGTCCCACCCACCTGAAGCCCCAACAGGCAAATATTATCAGGTTGTTTTCTTGTTCATGGTGAATCCGCCATTTATCTTGGACCCCAACTCTAGAATTTAATCTACAGCGTAGTCCAAAAGTCCTCCACGTCACACCTAACTTTCCCTTGCTTAAGTCCAAGGCTGTGTCTTATGTTGTCAGCGACGGAGATGCTAACAACAGTCACTACAGCCATCAACCAAATGCTGGAAGACAGCTGAGACGCTCCTTAGTCGTCTCTCATCAGAATGGTCCGCCTCAACTCCCCTTGATCGCTAGGCCCGTTTTTCCATCATGAGATTGTCGAACGGTAAAATGAAAAGGGATTTTAAATTCATAGTCCCCTCCCCCCCCCACCACGTGACCGGCGAGAAAAGCTGGTTAGAGTGAGAGGCGGACCGAGTGGTGCAGGAAGCAAGTTGTGGAAAGGGATGACTTCCGTCTCTGGAGCCCCCGTACCATGCTCTTCCCATCACATCCCACACACTCCGCCTCATTCCTTGTTTCTTCTCCCCAGGCTCCCGCAGCCGCTAAGAACGGGGTGGCCTCATTGGAGTTTTAACATCTTCGAACTGGAATGCTCTGGCAACAGGGCATTTGGTTCACTGAGTCTCTCCAAAAAAAAACAACAAACAATAGCAGCAGGGGTGAGCCCACCTCTTCAGCAGTGAGGAGGGCTTGGGAACAAGCCCAAGGCTGAGTCCTGGGCAGGAAAGTCCTCCACGGGGAGAGGAAGGAGACGGGTCCCGGAGGCCTGGCTTTGTCACCCCAGCCATGTGAACGTGGGCAAGCCATCTGCTCTGTCTCCTGTCCCTTGCTGGTAAAATGGGACAGCAGAAGCCACCCTGCCTACTTCACATAATTGTTGGGGAGTAATTTAAGGAGATAAAACACAGTACTTGTCAAGTGCCAAGTAATGCTGTAATGTTCAGGTGATAACAGTATTCCAGCCAAAATGATCTAGATCACCAATGAATGCAGGTAACCTCAGAGTAACTATTTCCTATCACTTTTCCTTTCCAACTTCCCCTGGGAAAGTGAAGATATATCACTATGCATAAGATCTATTTGTGTTTAAATAATCTGGAGGTGAAAAAAAGAGTGTGTGGGGGGGGTGTGGGGGGGGG